>JASTWQ010000471.1:0-145889 GCA_035220615.1 Leptothorax acervorum | reverse complement strand
TTAGCCCCGTATCTCTTATAGTTTAAGAGATATAAACGAAATAATGAGATTTTTGTGTTTCTACGTCTTCTCTGACGGAATAGAGCTACGGGACCGGTGAAGCCTTATAGTTTTCGACGCGCTGCACACTTTTGGTCCTATACATTAGCCCCGTATCTCTTATAGTTTAAGAGATATAAACGAAATAATGAGATTTTTGTGTTTCTACGTCTTCTCTGACGGAATAGAGCTACGGGACCGGTGAAGCCTTATAGTTTTCGACGCGCTGCACACTTTTGGTCCTATACATTAGCCCCGTATCTCTTATAGTTTAAGAGATATAAACGAAATAATGAATTTTTGTGTTTTACGTCTTCTCTGACGGAATAGAGCTACGGGACCGGTGAAGCCTTATAGTTTTCGACGCGCTGCACACTTTTGGTCCTATACATTAGCCCCGTATCTCTTATAGTTTAAGAGATATAAACGAAATAATGAATTTTTGTGTTTCTACGTCTTCTCTGACGGAATAGAGCTACGGGACCGGTGAAGCCTTATAGTTTTCGACGCGCTGCACACTTTTGGTCCTATACATTAGCCCCGTATCTCTTATAGTTTAAGAGATATAAACGAAATAATGAGATTTTTGTGTTTCTACGTCTTCTCTGACGGAATAGAGCTACGGGACCGGTGAAGCCTTATAGTTTTCGACGCGCTGCACACTTTTGGTCCTATACATTAGCCCCGTATCTCTTATAGTTTAAGAGATATAAACGAAATAATGAGATTTTTGTGTTTCTACGTCTTCTCTGACGGAATAGAGCTACGGGACCGGTGAAGCCTTATAGTTTTCGACGCGCTGCACACTTTTGGTCCTATACATTAGCCCCGTATCTCTTATAGTTTAAGAGATATAAACGAAATAATGAGATTTTTGTGTTTCTACGTCTTCTCTGACGGAATAGAGCTACGGGACCGGTGAAGCCTTATAGTTTTCGACGCGCTGCACACTTTTGGTCCTATACATTAGCCCCGTATCTCTTATAGTTTAAGAGATATAAACGAAATAAGAGATTTTTGTGTTTCTACGTCTTCTCTGACGGAATAGAGCTACGGGACCGGTGAAGCCTTATAGTTTTCGACGCGCTGCACACTTTTGGTCCTATACATTAGCCCCGTATCTCTTATAGTTTAAGAGATATAAACGAAATAATGAGATTTTTGTGTTTCTACGTCTTCTCTGACGGAATAGAGCTACGGGACCGGTGAAGCCTTATAGTTTTCGACGCGCTGCACACTTTTGGTCCTATACATTAGCCCCGTATCTCTTATAGTTTAAGAGATATAAACGAAATAATGAATTTTTGTGTTTTACGTCTTCTCTGACGGAATAGAGCTACGGGACCGGTGAAGCCTTATAGTTTTCGACGCGCTGCACACTTTTGGTCCTATACATTAGCCCCGTATCTCTTATAGTTTAAGAGATATAAACGAAATAATGGATTTTTGTGTTTCTACGTCTTCTCTGACGGAATAGAGCTACGGGACCGGTGAAGCCTTATAGTTTTCGACGCGCTGCACACTTTTGGTCCTATACATTAGCCCCGTATCTCTTATAGTTTAAGAGATATAAACGAAATAATGGATTTTTGTGTTTCTACGTCTTCTCTGACGGAATAGAGCTACGGGACCGGTGAAGCCTTATAGTTTTCGACGCGCTGCACACTTTTGGTCCTATACATTAGCCCCGTATCTCTTATAGTTTAAGAGATATAAACGAAATAATGAGATTTTTGTGTTTCTACGTCTTCTCTGACGGAATAGAGCTACGGGACCGGTGAAGCCTTATAGTTTTCGACGCGCTGCACACTTTTGGTCCTATACATTAGCCCCGTATCTCTTATAGTTTAAGAGATATAAACGAAATAATGAGATTTTTGTGTTTCTACGTCTTCTCTGACGGAATAGAGCTACGGGACCGGTGAAGCCTTATAGTTTTCGACGCGCTGCACACTTTTGGTCCTATACATTAGCCCCGTATCTCTTATAGTTTAAGAGATATAAACGAAATAATGAATTTTTGTGTTTTTACGTCTTCTCTGACGGAATAGAGCTACGGGACCGGTGAAGCCTTATAGTTTTCGACGCGCTGCACACTTTTGGTCCTATACATTAGCCCCGTATCTCTTATAGTTTAAGAGATATAAACGAAATAATGAGATTTTTGTGTTTTACGTCTTCTCTGACGGAATAGAGCTACGGGACCGGTGAAGCCTTATAGTTTTCGACGCGCTGCACACTTTTGGTCCTATACATTAGCCCCGTATCTCTTATAGTTTAAGAGATATAAACGAAATAATGAATTTTTGTGTTTCTACGTCTTCTCTGACGGAATAGAGCTACGGGACCGGTGAAGCCTTATAGTTTTCGACGCGCTGCACACTTTTGGTCCTATACATTAGCCCCGTATCTCTTATAGTTTAAGAGATATAAACGAAATAATGAATTTTTGTGTTTTACGTCTTCTCTGACGGAATAGAGCTACGGGACCGGTGAAGCCTTATAGTTTTCGACGCGCTGCACACTTTTGGTCCTATACATTAGCCCCGTATCTCTTATAGTTTAAGAGATATAAACGAAATAATGAATTTTTGTGTTTCTACGTCTTCTCTGACGGAATAGAGCTACGGGACCGGTGAAGCCTTATAGTTTTCGACGCGCTGCACACTTTTGGTCCTATACATTAGCCCCGTATCTCTTATAGTTTAAGAGATATAAACGAAATAAGAGATTTTTGTGTTTCTACGTCTTCTCTGACGGAATAGAGCTACGGGACCGGTGAAGCCTTATAGTTTTCGACGCGCTGCACACTTTTGGTCCTATACATTAGCCCCGTATCTCTTATAGTTTAAGAGATATAAACAAAATAAGAGATTTTTGTGTTTCTACGTCTTCTCTGACGGAATAGAGATACGGGACCGGTGAAGCCTTATAGTTTTCGACGCGCTGCACACTTTTGGTCCTATACATTAGCCCCGTATCTCTTATAGTTTAAGAGATATAAACGAAATAATGAGATTTTTGTGTTTCTACGTCTTCTCTGACGGAATAGAGCTACGGGACCGGTGAAGCCTTATAGTTTTCGACGCGCTGCACACTTTTGGTCCTATACATTAGCCCCGTATCTCTTATAGTTTAAGAGATATAAACGAAATAATGAATTTTTGTGTTTTTACGTCTTCTCTGACGGAATAGAGATACGGGACCGGTGAAGCCTTATAGTTTTCGACGCGCTGCACACTTTTGGTCCTATACATTAGCCCCGTATCTCTTATAGTTTAAGAGATATAAACGAAATAATGAGATTTTTGTGTTTCTACGTCTTCTCTGACGGAATAGAGCTACGGGACCGGTGAAGCCTTATAGTTTTCGACGCGCTGCACACTTTTGGTCCTATACATTAGCCCCGTATCTCTTATAGTTTAAGAGATATAAACGAAATAATGAATTTTTGTGTTTCTACGTCTTCTCTGACGGAATAGAGCTACGGGACCGGTGAAGCCTTATAGTTTTCGACGCGCTGCACACTTTTGGTCCTATACATTAGCCCCGTATCTCTTATAGTTTAAGAGATATAAACGAAATAAGAGATTTTTGTGTTTCTACGTCTTCTCTGACGGAATAGAGCTACGGGACCGGTGAAGCCTTATAGTTTTCGACGCGCTGCACACTTTTGGTCCTATACATTAGCCCCGTATCTCTTATAGTTTAAGAGATATAAACGAAATAATGGATTTTTGTGTTTCTACGTCTTCTCTGACGGAATAGAGCTACGGGACCGGTGAAGCCTTATAGTTTTCGACGCGCTGCACACTTTTGGTCCTATACATTAGCCCCGTATCTCTTATAGTTTAAGAGATATAAACGAAATAATGAATTTTTGTGTTTTTACGTCTTCTCTGACGGAATAGAGCTACGGGACCGGTGAAGCCTTATAGTTTTCGACGCGCTGCACACTTTTGGTCCTATACATTAGCCCCGTATCTCTTATAGTTTAAGAGATATAAACGAAATAATGAATTTTTGTGTTTTTACGTCTTCTCTGACGGAATAGAGCTACGGGACCGGTGAAGCCTTATAGTTTTCGACGCGCTGCACACTTTTGGTCCTATACATTAGCCCCGTATCTCTTATAGTTTAAGAGATATAAACGAAATAATGAATTTTTGTGTTTTTACGTCTTCTCTGACGGAATAGAGATACGGGACCGGTGAAGCCTTATAGTTTTCGACGCGCTGCACACTTTTGGTCCTATACATTAGCCCCGTATCTCTTATAGTTTAAGAGATATAAACGAAATAAGAGATTTTTGTGTTTCTACGTCTTCTCTGACGGAATAGAGCTACGGGACCGGTGAAGCCTTATAGTTTTCGACGCGCTGCACACTTTTGGTCCTATACATTAGCCCCGTATCTCTTATAGTTTAAGAGATATCAACGAAATAAGAGATTTTTGTGTTTCTACGTCTTCTCTGACGGAATAGAGCTACGGGACCGGTGAAGCCTTATAGTTTTCGACGCGCTGCACACTTTTGGTCCTATACATTAGCCCCGTATCTCTTATAGTTTAAGAGATATAAACGAAATAATGAGATTTTTGTGTTTCTACGTCTTCTCTGACGGAATAGAGCTACGGGACCGGTGAAGCCTTATAGTTTTCGACGCGCTGCACACTTTTGGTCCTATACATTAGCCCCGTATCTCTTATAGTTTAAGAGATATAAACGAAATAATGGATTTTTGTGTTTCTACGTCTTCTCTGACGGAATAGAGCTACGGGACCGGTGAAGCCTTATAGTTTTCGACGCGCTGCACACTTTTGGTCCTATACATTAGCCCCGTATCTCTTATAGTTTAAGAGATATAAACGAAATAAGAGATTTTTGTGTTTTTACGTCTTCTCTGACGGAATAGAGCTACGGGACCGGTGAAGCCTTATAGTTTTCGACGCGCTGCACACTTTTGGTCCTATACATTAGCCCCGTATCTCTTATAGTTTAAGAGATATAAACGAAATAATGAATTTTTGTGTTTTTACGTCTTCTCTGACGGAATAGAGCTACGGGACCGGTGAAGCCTTATAGTTTTCGACGCGCTGCACACTTTTGGTCCTATACATTAGCCCCGTATCTCTTATAGTTTAAGAGATATCAACGAAATAAGAGATTTTTGTGTTTCTACGTCTTCTCTGACGGAATAGAGCTACGGGACCGGTGAAGCCTTATGGCTTTCGAAGCGCTGCACACTTTTGGTCCTATACATTAGCCCCGTATCTCTTATAGTTTAAGAGATATAAACTAAATAATGAATTTTTGTGTTTTTACGTCTTCTCTGACGGAATAGAGATACGGGACCGGTGAAGCCTTATAGTTTTCGACGCGCTGCACACTTTTGGTCCTATACATTAGCCCCGTATCTCTTATAGTTTAAGAGATATAAACGAAATAATGAATTTTTGTGTTTTTACGTCTTCTCTGACGGAATAGAGATACGGGACCGGTGAAGCCTTATAGTTTTCGACGCGCTGCACACTTTTGGTCCTATACATTAGCCTTGTATCTCTTATAGTTTAAGAGATATCAACGAAATAATGGATTTTTGTGTTTCTACGTCTTCTCTGACGGAATAGAGCTACGGGACCGGTGAAGCCTTATAGTTTTCGACGCGCTGCACACTTTTTTTCGACGCGTTCACCTTACTGCGCTGTTTGGCTATCTTAACTTCTGCCCCAGATTTCTCTAACTTCCTCCCACATATAGCATTAGAGATACAATAGGATATAAGTGTAGTAATAAGTCGCGTATACGATTAGGTATAATCGAGAAACACTCATATCAGCGTTAAGCGATAGACGCACATACACACACACACGCGCACGCACGCACATACACACACAGATACATACCTGTGTAAAGATCAATGAATAAATGTTTGAAATTGGTGGAAAAAGAAACAAGGCGTGTCTGTATGCGATGTCGACGTGAAATTACTTTATTTGATGTTACAATTTGCGTAAGGAGAAATCGCGTTAAAAGTGAGGATTAAGAAAGATAACATCCTATCGATCCTTCCCGTATCCTATCGAATCGTTAGTACGATTGTAAATGAAACGACGCGATTCCTCCCACTATCGAGATCAATAATCTTCAGATCGAACGACACTCGATGCGAATTGCGGATTATTGCAACCGCGACGCGAGTATACGCGATAACGGTATTGTTTCGTTCACGTCGGGTGAGAACTCGCGAAGAACGGCCGGTGGGGTGACTAACGCTGGAGCGTGTATTCTTCGAGATACGCGAAAAACGCGAATTCATTGTCCGCGGTGTCCGACGGTGACTTCGTTCGCGAGATCGCAAACGACGTGTCAGTCAACCGTGACGTCAGCATGGACCGAGTCCCGGACACCCTTACAACGTGTCGATAGGGACGCGGCGCGATACCGTAGCTTCGTTCGGGAAAACACGAAAGAGGATAATCGCGGCGAGTCAGGTGTGCGTGTCGCGACCTTGAACGCCGAAGAAACACGTTCTACCGGGTCGTGGCGCGAGGCGCGATTTTGTTGGCGAAAACACGAACGACGGATGCATGAGAAATGGCATATCGATCGATCGATTATCCGGCCTTCTCGTAAGGCGGTTATGGCGAAATTAGATATGCCCGTGCGTCGGAGCCTGAATACGAGAACGAGATTTCGTTCGAACGAAAACTCGTGTCGGATAGACTCGGGAGGATCCTTGGAGACACCCAAAAGATATCCCATGCACGAGCGTATCATCGGAAGCGAGAACGCGATCCAGGGATTCGCGGCGGCTAGCGGCGGTTCGAACAGGCGTTGCGGCAACCCGGCATACCTGCGCGTGGGTGCCGTGTCGCATAGCGGCAAGCGCGAGCGAGATTTCCGACCAACATAGCGGTTGGTCGTAAAGCGGTGCGGAGCGACTCGACGCACAAGCGGAAGCGCTAGAACATTAAAGAAACATGATTTCGCTGAATATGTAAACTTTCGGGCGAGAACGGGTCCCAAACGTCAAGACGATCGATAAATTTGAAATATTACATTATATTGTTTGTTCGCTGACCGTTCCCCCAGGGGTCTATGGGGCCGCTTGCGGCCTCATAGATACGGGCAGTAGCACGCCCGGGGTCCCGAGCTCATCAGTACCGGAACCCCGCACGTGGTGAGGGCCCGGGGGGCGCCAGAGACATCAGTCACTGGGGCCCGCGAGGTAGGTGGCCTCTATAAAAATCCCCCGGCCGGTCGGGGCCGTGAGGGACAGCCTTGGCTTTCCCAACCGACCTATGGGAAGGAAAACCCAGACAGAAAACCGGGGGCCCGGCGACCTCGCTTAGGAGTCTGGATAACCTTGGTTATCCAGCTCCAATCGCCGGTAGGGGATGGCGACCCCGACTACAAACGCCCGGCCGGCCGGGGCCGTTAGGGGGGAGCTTGCTCCTTCCACCGCGCCACGGGGTGGGGTTTGGGGCAGGGGGTACCCCCGTCTCGAAGTGGGCAGGGATGCCGTCCCGCTGAGAAGGAGGGGAAGATCCCGCTCTTTGGACCCATTGCACGCCGGTGCTCCGGCAGGGAAAAAGAGCGGGATTACCCTTCTCGTCCCGGGTCTCGGACGTGGTCCGGGATCAGGGGCGGGGAGGAACCCACACTCACGGCTGCACGCCGGGGACGTGGTCCCTCGGTTCGTGAGGGGTGGAGGGTCGTCTGGGCCGCTCGGACGTATTCCGAGGTCGGGGCCAGGCGACCTGGGACGATGGACCGCCCGGGCCGCTTCGCGGCTCGGACGGTTCGGCTGCCTTGGCAGCAGTGAGGGACGGGCAGGCCGGGCTCGGTAGCTCTTTAGCAACCGGCCTAGGGGAAGGAAAACCCCGAAGTTAAACCATACACACACATTTACACTCCACACACTACACTCACAATCGGGTTCCGCGGGTTTCCGCCGGTGGCTTCCGGGGGCCCGGGTTGTCGTGCGCGCGTCGTGGCAGAGGGTACAGCGGTTAAACAGGGGTTTCGACGTTCCCCTGGGCGCCCGATAGTACAGGGGCCCGGGTCGGCCTAACCAGCATGACCTGGCTGCCCCATCAGCGGGCGAATAATCTCGCGGGGGCAAGTACTGCCGGTTGGTGACCGGACGGGACCGTGCTCGTCCTCGCGGGGGCCACCGCCGAGGCCACTGTCCTTCGCGCGCTCGACGCTCCCCCGGCTTCCCGGACCCCCCGGTATGGGGCTCGCGGGCCCGTGTACACACGCACACACACTAACCCACACGCACAGAGACGTTCGATTGGGAGGTTTTATTAAAATAATGAAAATGCCGCAAAACAAGAAATCGGTTTTGAAAAACGTCGAACAGAAGTCCGGGGTCTCCCAGCCCCATGTGAAGGTAGAGAGGATCGCGGAAGCGAAGTCCTCTGTGGCGAGGCCGGCACCGAAGTGCGTGCGAGAAAAACGGGCCAAAGAGGCGACCGGCGCGGGCGCCGCTGACTCCGTCAGCGGGACGCCTGCCGGCTCTCGAAGCGGCTCGCCCGTAGCAGACACCGCTGCAACGGTCGGGGGGATGGAAAGGCAGGCATGAGGCCTGTCTATTCCAAGGCCAAAGAGGACGTCGTGGCCTTGGATGGGGTGATCCTCAGGCTGAGGTTCAAGAAGTACTCGCCCCTGGCGCTGAAAGCCGAGGAGACACAAGGTCGCAAGCCCACGGAGGGGGAATGCTACTTGAAAAGGCTCGAGGAGCAAAGGCGGGAGCTCGCCGGCATTCTCGAGGACCTGAGGGGTATCATGGACGCCTCGACGCCCGTGAACCTCTCGGGAAATCGGAAGGCCCTCGAGAGGGAGGCGGCGGAGGAATTCCGCTTCACTCCGCCCGAGACGCTCCCAGGGATAATCCTGGAGAGCGTGCGGACGATCGACAGGGTGCTCAACAAAGCGGGTAATCTGCAGGGTCCCCTACAGGGCGCCCTGAACAAAGCCGCGGCGGACATCTCGGCCGCGGTTGAGCACCTTGCCCGCAAGCAGGCAGGCCCGACCATTGGCGACGCGCGGGACGTGGAGCTAGAAGAGCTCCGCGGCAAGATCTCCTCCCAGGAGGAGGAGATGAAGAACCTGAGGGAGCAGCAGTCGCAGCATGCGCTGCTGCAATCTCAGGTACAGGAGCTGCAGCGACAGCTGCAGCAAATGCGGGAGAGGGAGGTCCCCCAAATTGGGGAGCCGACCCCTCGGGACAGGGAGGCCAGGAAGAGGGTAAAAGGTGCTGGCCACCTCCTCGTCGGAGGAGGACCGGCCACCCTTGAAGATGTCGGCCGCCCAGCCCTCGGTGGGGGAGGCGACGGGGCCCCTCTCGACGCCCATGGAGGTGGGCGCCGAGGAGGAGAGCTCCTATGAACGCCACAGGGAGGAGCTAGAGAGAGAGGGGCTCCCACCCTTGTACAGGCCGCCCGTTAAGGGTAAGCGGGCCCTGTTGGAGGAGGCGGTGCCCCCTAGGAGGGAAGTCGCGGCCGCAGGCGGTGCAACCGCCACCGCTGCGATGGAACAGTCGGAGCCGATCCCTCAGGTCGTGGAAAGCCTGATGGGACAGATGCTCCGACTGTTCGAGAGGATGGCAGCATCCTACAGAAGTAGGATGCTGGAGGAGATGGACCGGATGCTGGGGAGGACTGTCCCAGCACCCGGTCCCACGACCGTGGCGCCGGCGGAAGGAGTGGTGCCCCCCTCCCCTTTCCCCGCGGCGGGGACCGAATGGACGGTCGTCCCCGCCAAGAGGGCGAAGAAGAGGAAGGGAAAAAAGGGCGTCAACCCCCCGGCGATTGAGCCAAGAGGGGTGACCCCCTTGAGGGTGGTGGAGAAGGGAGGTGCCGGGGGGGGGCAGGAGGGGCCCGCAGCCCCGGGACTTCTCATCCGTGCCTCTCCCCCCGCCGGGACGACCACCAGATTGTATGCGGCGGCGGTCGCCGGCGGGGCGGGGGGAAGGGCGAGGAAGGGGGAGAGTCGGGAGACCCTCCCTCCGAGGCGGGCCGCTGTCGCCGCAACGGTGGTCGGCAAGTCGGGAGCCGGAGCAAAATCCGGCAGTAAGGCCGGTGGGGGAAATCCGTCGGCCCCACAGCCGGGCAGGCCGGGGAAGCGTAGAGTGCCCAGGACCGCCGCGGTCACTTTGACCTGCCCGGCGGATAAGTACGGGGAGGTGATGCTGCTGGCGAGGCAGCGCATCAATCTCCCCGAGCTGGGGATCGACGGCCCCTTTAATGTGAGGAGGACGGCCACAGGGGCCCTCAATATTGAGGTAGCAGGAGTGCGGTGCCAAGGCGGACGCCCTGGCTGACAGGATGTCAGCGCTGTTCGCCGGCAGGGAGGGTGTCCGCGTAGGACGCCCGACGATGTCCGCTGAGCTGAGGCTCAGCGGACTCGACGATTCAGTATTGGAGGGGGAATTGAGGGAGGCACTGGCCGCCAAGGGTGGCGTGGCCCCCTCCAGTATCATGGTGGGGCCGCCGCGGCGGGCGCCCAACGGGCTTAACACTTTTTTTGTGAGGTGCCCGCTCGCGGCGGCCAATGTGCTCTCTCGCGAAAGCCACACTGGCGTGGGCTGGGTGAGGGCGCGTGTCGAGTTACTCGACAGGCGCCCTCTTCAATGCTACAGGTGCCTCGAGGTGGGCCACACCCGAGCCACCTGTAGCAACAAGGTTGACCGCACCGGTAGTTGCTACCGGTGTGGCGTGGTGGGCCACCAAGCCCGCACGTGCGCGGCTGCGCCGAAGTGCGCGGTCTGCGAGCGGGCGGGTCGCCCCGCCGACTACCGGATCGAGGGCAAATCCTGCTCCGGTGGGAGGGGGAGAAAGAAGTGCGCAACCGCCGCCCCGAAAAAAGGGAATGGCAAAAAGCCCTCCAAGGCTCCCTCGACAGGGGCGGCGGACGCGACGTGCGCTTCCACACCGGAGGCATCGGCTTTGGGGACCCGTTTCACGGGACCCCGAATAACGCGCGTTGAGCCTGTCAATCTCACTATTAAGAGGCTCAAGACGGCCACCAGCAAGATTGACAGGGCGCTGGGCGAGGCGGAGGCGGTGGCAACCGAGCTACGCGAGGAAGTCGCCGCCAGGAACGCCATGACGGACGCGGCGCTCGCGTCCGTCATCGCGGATTACGCGACAGGGGATAGCTCTGTGGATTGGGTGGATCCTCGGGGTGAAGAGGACCCCTCTGCCGGGCCCGGGTACATCGGAGGGGGAGCCGCGTCGGCGGCCGTTGTGAGGGAGGTGCCGGAGGACCCTATGGATTTCTCGGAAGATCCATGTCTGTAGGGGTCCTCCAGGCGAACTTGAACCACGCCCGCGCAGCCCAGGATTTGTTTATCCACACAATGGCAGAGCGCGGGTGTGGTTTGGGGATAGTCGCGGAGCCCTACAGGGTCCCAGCAGCCCACCCCTGCTGGGCCAAGGACCGCAGTGGCTTCGCGGCTATCACATGGCGGGCACTGCCACACGCCGCCCCCCCCCCCCCGTGCACTCGTGGTGAGGCCGGGATGGGTTTCGTGGCGGTGCAATGGGGGCCCATCTCCGTGGTGGGCGTTTACACCCCTCCGAGCTGGGACCTGACCAGGTTCGAGCGGACGCTCCACGATATGGAGGGATGCGTCCGCCGATGCCCTACTGGCCGGGTCATAGTGGCGGGGGACTTCAATGCGAAGTCCACGCTTTGGGGTTCCCCGCGCACTGACGCGAGGGGCAGCGTCCTGGAGGGGTGGGCGGCGGGGCTCGCCCTGTGTCTCATAAACACGGGCCGAGTAAGCACATGTGTGCGCCGGCAGGGGGCCTCGGTGATCGATCTCACCTGGGCGACTCCCCCTGCCGCGCGCGAGATACACGGCTGGAGGGTGGCCACGGACCTAGAGTCCCTGTCGGACCATCGATATATAGAGATTGTGACGATACGCGTACTCGTCACTCGCGCTACGGTCCTGGCGGCCACCGCGCGCTTGTTCAGCGTGCACGCCTGATCAGCGTGTACTCCAGTGCCCGAGCGGTGGGGCGACCCGAGCGGTGGGGCGGCCCCCACCATCCGCGCTCGGGATATAAATAGGGGGCTCGAGCCGACACCAGGCACCAGTCCTGTCCTGATCCTGGTCTCGACACGACCGCTCTCCTAACCACGTTGGGCGCTCCCAACGTTTTCCTCCGTACAGAGAACGGGTGCTCCCGTTCTCACCTGGGTGCTCCCAGGGCACGGGCCTACCAGCCGGGCGCTCCCGGTTGGCCTACCTGTCATTTCCTGCTTCGGGGTCGGGCGCTCCCGACCCTTTCCGCCGTACAGGCAACGGGTGCTCCCGTTGTCAAGCCGGGCGCTCCCGGTGTACGGGCCGCTCAGTCGGGTGCTCCCGACTGAGCTCCTGACCAGATCATCTGTCCGCGATCCGTAAGGCCAGCGTGCCCCCGCGGTTACTCGCGATCCGTAAGGCAAGCGTGCCTCCGCGTTTACTCGCAACCCGTAAGGCAAGTGTGCCTCCGCGTTTACTCGCGACCCGTAAGGCAAGTGTGCCTCCGCGTTTACTCGCGACCCGTAAGGCAAGCGTGCCTCCGCGGTTACCCGCGACCCGTAAGGCGAGTGTGCCTCCGCGATTACTCTCGATCTGTAAGGCAACGGTGCCTCCGCGTCTACTCGACCGACGCAGCGGTCCGACCGCATCATACACTCATACAGCGGCTTGGCGGAGCATACACACCACACACCCACACACACATATTTCAACTTTGTGTAAGAAGAAAGGAATAAACTATAGGGGGATTCAGATAAGTTAGAGTTAAACGGTTAAACAGGTTATGTCGGTTAAACTCACTCTTCGTCTTTTTCTAACCTACAAAGAATTAACTTTTTAACCCGACATAACCTGTTTAACCGTTTAACTCTAACTTATCTGAATCCCCCTTATTTATTTTGAAACCAACCAGTGTCTCCACGTTTTCTCACCCTGGCACGGCGAGCTAATTCCGAGCGAGAAAACGCGAACAGTTACATGGCGCCCGAACAGGGACCGGATCCGTGAGGCACTGGTTTTCCGACCTAGCTCATGAAGAGCTGGATCTATCGATTAACGAAAGCCGAGTTGGCGGCCGAGTTAGGAAAACTCGGGATCGACCCGAACGGCCCGATAGACACCCTCCGACGCCGCCTCCGAGATTTTGTGGACGCTAACCCAGAGTACAGATTCTCCATAGAAAAGAACGAAGCCGAGGGCACGATGACCGAAGAACCGAGGACCGCCGGAACCGTTGCGCCTAACCCGGCCGAGGTTATGAACCAGATCCGGAAGTGAGGATGCCACTTCGACGGAAAGGATCCACTCGCTTTCTTAGAGCAAGTGGAAGAATTACGACAGGGATATGGATACACGGGAGGCCAGCTTCTGTTGGGACTGCCAGAGCTACTGCGAGGAGATACCCTCCTCTGGTACCGGAATAACCACGCGGCCTGGGACAACTGGGAGGATTTCTTAAGAGATTTCCGCGCCCAGTTCTTACCCCGGCGATACCGTGCACAACTGTCACGAGAAATCCAGGGTCGGTTTCAAAAACCGGACGAGCCCTTCCATAAATTCGCAACGGCGCTCCTTACGAGCATGCGACGAGCCGGAGGATTCTCGACGGATGACCAACTCGAGCGGCTCTACGACAACATGAGTCCCGAATATAAATACTACATCCGACTGAATGACGTCACCAGTCTGGGAGACCTGCACGCACGCGCCGCGGAATATGAAGCTATCGAGAAGCAAAACCGCGAGCGGAAGGCAGAGCGAAAGGCCCCGGCCGCGACTCCATCCGTCGCCAGTACTACGTACAGCCGAGAAGAGTGCTGCTGGCGCTGTAAACAGCGCGGACAAACTCGGGTAGATTGCAAACGACCGGCTAAAAAATTCTGCTCCCGATGTGGCAAGGACGGCGTGCTCACCCGCGATTGTCACCCCACGCCGGGAAACTCCGCAAGGGCCGGGGGCGAAGCCGCCGCCACCCGGACCCCGTCTCCGTCAGAGTGACTTACCAGCCGCGGCCACACATCTCCGTCCGCATACGACACCGCGCTATGCGGGCGTTGATCGACACCGGGTCCGAGGTATCTTTTATCAATACAGATACCGCCCGCTACGCAGAAGGCCTTGGATTTCCGATTAAACAAGGGACAAGCTCCGTTCACTTGGCGGACGGGGGCTCAACCACGATACCCGGGACCATGACACTACCAGCAAAGATCGGCCGGAAGGTGCTCAGGCACGACTTCCTAATTATGCCGTCGCTACAAGGCGCCGTACTCATCGGCGTTGATCTATGGGCCCGGACAGGAATCGTTCTACGGGCCACCGCCCCGCGCCAGACCACGCCCGCCGCCGAATGTGGAGCCGTGGCCCAGGGACTGGCCACCTGCACCGCCGACGAGAAACGCCGGCTCCAGGAGTTCTTAATCAGGGAACTCGCCCTATTTGAGGGTATCCACGGCCCGACCGACCGAATATCGCACCGTATTCGGGTTAAGACCGACCAGCCTATTAAGCAACGATACCGACCCAGGAATCCGGCTATGCGATTATTAACCAAGAGGTAGAAAAAATGGAACGAGAGGGCGTAATCGAGCCGTCCCACGGAGCCTGGAGTTCGCCAATCGTACTAGTCCGGAAGAAGGACGGAACATACCGGTTCTGTATCGACTTTCGACAGGTGAATAAAGTCACCGAAAAGGACGCCTACCCTCTGCCCCAAGTCCAGGCTACCTTAAACAAGCTCCGGGGGGCCCGCTACCTGTCTACGCTGGACTTGAAAAACGGGTATTAACAGGTGCCACTAACGCCCGATAGTCGGCCCGTCACCGCCTTCACCGTGCCAGGGAAAGGCCTGATGCAGTTCCGAGTGATGCCGTTCGGCCTCCATTCCGCACCCGCTACTTTCCAGAGGCTGCTCGACGAGGTCCTAGGGCCGGACCTCGCCCCATATGTCTTGGTTTATTTGGACGACATCATCGTGGTCAGCCGCACCTTCGAGGAACACCTTCGACTACTGGCCGAGGTGTTCCGTCGTCTAAGGGAGGCCAAGCTCCGCCTAAATCCGGAGAAGTGTCACTTCTGCCGAGACCAGCTCCGATACTTAGGCCACATCGTGGACCACTGCGGCCTCCGGACCGACCCGGACAAGGTGAGCGCCGTGGCGCGATGGCACGCGCCGACGACCGTACGCAAAGTACGACAATTTCTGGGCATGGCCTCCTGGTACCGGCGGTTTGTACCAGACTTCTCAACGATAGCCGCCCCGCTTACTCGCCTGACTAAGAAGGGAGTAAAGTGGACTTGGAGACCGGACGAGGAAACCGCTTTCGAACGCCTGAAAGAGGCACTGACTTCCGCCCCAGTGTTGGCCTGCCCGGATTTCGACCGCCGGTTCATCCTACAGACCGATGCAAGCTCTTGCGGGCTGGGCGCAGTGTTGACCCAACACCAGGACGACGGGGAGCGAGTGGTGGCCTATGCCAGCCGGACGCTGAACGGCGCCGAAAAAAATTATAGCGCCACGGATTTGGAGTGCCTGGCGATAGTGTGGGGCATACGAAAGATGCGGGGATACATCGAGGGATATACGTTTACCGTGGTAACCGACCACCAGTCCCTCCGATGGCTGCAGCACCTGGAGGAACCTACCGGCCGGCTGGGACGTTGGCTGTTCGAACTGCAGCAGTACGACTTTGACGTACGATACCGGAAGGGCTGCCTCAACAAGGTTGCCGATGCGCTCTCACGCCAGCCAGAGGTATGCGGGGCGCAAACCGCCCCGCGATGTCAATGGTACCGACGGATCCTGACCGGCACCCGGCAACGCCCCGCCGAGTTCCCCGACTATCGCATCCGGGACGGCAGGCTGTTTCGCCACCTGCTGCACGACGTGGACTTCTGGAGGTCGACCCGTCGGAGCAGTGGAAACGATGCGTCCCGAAGGAAGAACGGGCCCAGGTCATGCAGAGGCACCACGAAGACCCCACGGCGGGCCACTTCGGGGTCGCCAAGACCATCGCCCGCATGGCCAGGTTATTCTACTGGCCCGGGATGTTTCAGGACATCACCTGGTATGTCCGCCAGTGCCCGACCTGCCTAGCGCACAAGGCGCCTACGACCAAGCCAGCCGGGAATCTCCATACGGCACCTGTCACCAAACCCTGGCAGCAAGTGACCCTGGATCTCGTCGGCCCGTTGCCACGATCCACCCAGGGCCACGCCTGGCTGCTGGTTATGCAGGACCGGTTTTCGAAGTGGGTCGAGCTTAAGCCCCTACGCCGGGCTACCGCTCCCGCCATCACCAAGGCCATCCTCGACCGGATCATATACCAGCATGGATGCCCCGACCAGATCATTTCGGACAACGGGACGCAACTAAGGTCGGTTCAACTCGAGGGAACCCTACGGGCATTCCGCATCAAGCACCGGACTACCCCCGTGAGAGCACCGCATTGCAACCCGGTCGAGCGCACGAACCGAACGCTCAAGACCATGGTCGCCCAGTACGTCGGAAGGAACCACCGACACTGGGACGAGCACCTGGCACCTTTACAGTTCGCCTACAACACCGCCCGACACGAGGCCACCGGGTACACCCCGGCGTATCTCAACCACGGCCGGGAACTCGCCCTCCCACACCCGGAGGACCGACGCCACGCCGCGAATGCGACCCCCCACCAGACCCGACGCCGGCTGGAAGACGCCTATGAGGTGGTACGGGTCAACCTGGCTCGGGCGTTCCAAAGACAGGAGGCGCACTACAACCTGAGGCGATGGGATTGGAGACCCCGCGTCGGGGACCTGGTCTGGAAGAAGGAGTATCCGCTGTCGAAAAAGGCTACCGGCTTTAACGCCAAACTAGCCCCCCGCTATACCGGCCCTCTGGAGGTAAGAAAAATTATCTCACCCGTCATAGTCGACTTGCGCGACACCCGGAAGCGTTGGCACAGACACGTGCACGTACAGGACCTGAAGAACGCACCGGAGCCTCACGTGTCGGCTCTTCGGGGAATTCGCGCATAAACACCGTTCGAAGCGTCCCGTAAACATTGGCCTCGCATTCCTGAGGGAGGAAAAGCGCGAAAAACACTAGAAAGTACACGCATTTGCGACCGGTATAAAAGCTCGCGGCGCGAGACAATTTTCAGTTGTTCCAGAACCGCTAGTCCGTCAAGGGGGATCCACACGCAGGGCGATATTGACGACGTCGACGACGACCTGTGGGAAGTACCGATCGACCCTGGGCCAACCACCAACCCAGCGCTCCCCCGCCGTCCTGGTGTTTCGGTTCTTAGGAGAGTTCTTGTCGGGATGACGCCGAGACTCGCCATCGCGCCGCCATCTTCCTCGAGACGGTGCCGGCCCGCCCAGCCAGACGCACCCCAGCCTGCGCCGCAACCACGCCGGGTCGCCCCTTTTTTTTTTTTTTTTTTTTTGACGCGGGGAAATCTTCTACTACTGGGATCCCAAGCCAAAGCCCGGTTTACCCAGTAGCCCCCTCTATGACAAGAGGAGGGGGAAGACCCCACCGCCTCCGGGGAGAGGCGAGGGGAGTGCCGGATTCTATGCATAGCACATCGCTATCGATCTTGCATGCATAGCCTACCGGCTTAAAACCCCGCGGGGATCCGTCTCGGCGCGTTTGATATGAGGGAGCCCCAGGAAACGCCATGATTCGTCTGGGACCCCCTCCGCGCCACGCCCAGGATTGGGCACCTATCCTGGGGGGGGGGGGAAATCGGCCCCCCCCTGACCCAATTAGACCACTGCCGTCATTGTGACGGATCAAAGGGATCCCGGCCCCGACCCGCCACCCTTCACGCTGGAGATTTTTTTTTTTTTTTTACTGCAGACGCGCGAGAGTCCCCGCTTGCGCGCCCGCACCCCCAGCCGTTCCCCCTCCCAAGTGGGGAGGGGGAACCATCCTCCCATTCCGAAATCCGCTCCCCATCAAAAGGGGGGAGCGGAGACCGACCACAGGGAGGGGGTACGGATAGACATATAGATATCCGCCCCCTCCCTAACGTCATCTGTCCTCGTCAGAGGACGAGGAGGACAGGACGCGCGGGCCGCAGCGCCGTTTAGGCGGCAACCGCGGCCCCCCGTCACTACTACCGCCGCCGCCCGCGCGACGGCGCAACGCGCGCCGCCGCGTCAACGGCGGCGACGGTCTCCTCAGGCCGGGGGCATCCGCGGGGCGCTTCCCGCCCTAGTTCCGGGCCGCTGGCACGGGGGGCATCCGCACGCGTTGGGCGGCGACGCTGATCGCGCCGCCGCCGTTGTCGTCGTCGCGGCGGCGGCGGCGGCGGCGGCGGCGGCGGCCGTCTGCCGCCACCACCGCCGTCATTCTCGCTATCAGAGGGGGGTCAACTTCCCCCCTCCTGATCCTCTCGGCCGCCTCCTTCTGCGACATTACCTTGCCGCAGAAGGAGACGAAGGCCTTCCATTTTGCTTCTCCCTGAGGTCCGACCACCGCTTCTATGATGGCCGGCAGGGAGAGGTCTCCTCCTATCTCCGCCCGGAGGACACGGCGCAGCTCCTCCCATGCTGGACAATGCTCCAGCGTATGCTGCGCCGTGTCTGCCTCCTCCGGGCAGTGGTGGCAGCCTGTGGTGCGCTCCTTCCCGATGCGGCACAGGTATTCCCCGAAACAACCATGTCCCGTGAGAACCTGCGCCGCATGGAACGTCAGTCCACGTCCCCTTCTGGATTCCGCCCACTCCCGTAGGTATGGCTGGACGGCCTCTCTGACCCTCCTCCCCCCAACTGGGGGTTGGTGAGCCATTCACTCCATTCACCGAGGAGGGCCTCCTTGGCCTGGCGCTTCAGCAAGGCCCTCGCCCTGGGCACTACTGTGCCCCCCCCCCCCACCCAACTCGATCGCCCTGACCCGCCTGTAGAACCAGGCCTGGGACTTGGCGATCAAAATGATGGGGGGGATGCAAGCGAGGGTTGTCGCCCCCGCGTGGGAGACGGTCCGATATGCTCTGGTCGCCCTGTTTGCAATAATGCGTTGGGCGTCCGTCAGTTCCCGACTAAGGCGAGGGTTACCCGCCACCCTCTCGATCCATACGGGTGCCCCATATAACATAGTCGAGTGGACCGTCGCCACGTAGAGGCGACGCACATGCCCGCCGGCTCCGCCCAGATTAGGCAAAAGCCTGGCTAGGCTATTTGTGACGCCTTTGGCCTTTGGAGCCACGCGGGCAATGTGCTCGCCGAAGCTCCTTACCCCGTCCAGCCACACTCCCAAATATTTAAGGTGGGAGGATATTTGGACGCGAACTCCCTCCACCACCAGGCAAAGCCCCTCTGGCGGTGTGCCCCGCAAGGCCCGGTTATAAAACCAACAGGCCTGCGTCTTTTGCGGGGCCACCCTGAGGCCTAACTGCCTGATGGCGCGCACTACGCACGCTGCTGCCACGTTGGCCAGTCTGACCACCTCCTGCCATGTCTCCCCACCGACTCCCAGGTACACATCATCTGCGTAACCTGAGAGCCAACACCCGGCGGGGAGAGCAGCCCGCAGGACCAGGTCATATCCGATGATCCAAAGAAAGGGGCCCAAGTACGGACCCCTGCGGAACACCGCGTTCGATAAGCCTGATCCGGACTACTCCGTCCCTGGCCGACATACATAAGCCCCCTATCCCGGAAGTAATCGGCGATGACCCGTATTAAATATTCGGGCACACCGAATCTCACCAGGGCCTCTCCTATGACGGGCCAGGGCAGGGAGTTAAACGCGTTGGAAACATCAAAACTGATGCCCAACGCGACCCCGCCCCCCTCCGTTACGGCCTCCGTGCGAGAGAGGACGCGCTGGATCGCGTCTACCGTCGATCTCCCCGCACGGAAGCCGAACTGGTCGTCAGAGAGACCCGTTCCCTCGCCCCGGGACAGGTGCTGGACAAGGCGTTCGGCAATAATTCTTTCAAATATCTTGCCAACCTCGTCCAGCAGGCATATGGGCCGGTACGCAGACGGGGAGTCCGCGGGCTTTCCCACCTTCGGCAGGAGAACCAGACTGGCCTTCTTCCACCTTGTGGGGAACCGACTTACTTTCAAACACTCGGTAAATATTCGGAGCAATTGGTCGGTCAGTCCCCCAGCGGCCAAGATCCAGGCCTTTCCTGGTATGCCATCCGGGCCAGGAGCCTTACGCTTCCCGACCCGGCGGAGAGCTCTCTCCAGCTCCTCCCTGGTGACCCCCAGCTCTGGGCTCCACCCCGGGGCTTCTACCTCGGGGAAGAGCACCACGCCTCCCCTGTCGGCAGGGAACAGAGCATCTACTTACCCTGTCGACAAACTGGGGGTCCAGAGTCTCCGTTAATGGGGGCGTCCATGGCCTCAGTCTATTGAGGACTAGTTTGTAAGGGCGCCCCCACGGCTCCTCCTCGAGAGTCTGGAGAAGCTCCCTCCAGGCTCTCTCCTTGGCCGCTCTAATTGCTCTGGAGAGGTTCCAGCGGGCAGCGCGCCAGGCCTCCCCAGCCTCCTCCTCGCTGAGGGGCCCGTGCCCCGCCCGGGCCCTCAGAAAACACCTCATTGCGTGGACGGATGACCGCCGTAGTTCGGCGATGTCATCCGTCCACCAATACGCAGCGCGCCGGGGGGGAAGCCTGCCAACGCGGGGCATCGCAAAGTCGCAGGCGCAGGTTATTAGTCTCTGCAGCCTTTCCGCCTCCGCGTCGACGTCTATGGCTTCCTCGGCGTCGGCCCGCGCTTCCTCGCTCCCCCAGGTCAACGCCAATATCGCTGCACGTAGGCGATCCGGGTCGATCTTTTTAAGGGCCCACCTCCGCCGCGATTTCTCCGCGGCTTGACGTCGGGCCAGCACATCTAGGGGGGTGACTTGGACCACCATCTCAATGTAACGGTGGTCCGACAGGGACTCCCTGTCCGTCTTCACCCCCCAGCTGTGTATTAAGCGTGCGGCAGGGGGACTGGCCCACGAAGGGTCAATTATCGACTCCCCCTGCCGACGCACACACGTACTCTCGCGACCTGTGTTTATTAGACACAGGTTAAGGCCCGACGCCCACTCCTCCAAGGTCGGGTCGCCCCTCTCTGACCCCGGCTCAACCACCCGGTACATCAGGCCCCTGCCCGTGTCAGCGGCTCCCGATGGATCCTGCGCTTCGACCCACGAGGCAATTTAAAGTCATGCCAGCGCCGATAGGTTAAGACACTATGTAATAAAGCGGTTAAACCGATATCTATGTATATATCTATGTATATCTGTATAGATAGCTCCTCTCCAAAAGGGGGGGGGGGTGATGTGACGATACGCGTACTCGTCACTCGCGCTACGGTCCCTGGCGGCCACCGCGCGCTTGTTCAGCGTGCACGCCTGATCAGCGTGCACTCCAGTGCCCGAGCGGTGGGGCAACCCGAGCGGTGGGGCGGCCCCCACCATCCGCGCTCGGGGTATAAATAGGGGGCTCGAGCCGACACCAGGCACCAGTCCTGTCCTGATCCTGGTCTCGACACGACCGCTCTCCTAACCACGTTGGGCGCTCCCAACGTTTTCCTCCGTACAGAGAACGGGTGCTCCCGTTCTCACCTGGGTGCTCCCAGGGCACGGGCCTACCAGCCGGGCGCTCCCGGTTGGCCCTACCTATCATTTCCTGCTTCGGGGTCGGGCGCTCCCGACCCTTTCCGCCGGACGGGCAACGGGTGCTCCCGTTGTCAAGCCGGGCGCTCCCGGTGTACGGGCCGCTCAGTCGGGTGCTCCTGACTGAGCTCCTGACCAGATCACCTGTCCGCGAACCGTAAGGCCAGCGTGCCCCCGCGGTTACTCGCGATCCGTAAGGCAAGCGTGCCTCCGCGTTTACTCGCAACCCGTAAGGCAAGTGTGCCTCCGCGTTTACTCGCGACCCGTAAGGCAAGCGTGCCTCCGCGGTTACCCGCGACCCGTAAGGCGAGTGTGCCTCCGCGATTACTCTCGATCCGTAAGGCAACGGTGCCTCCGCGTCTACTCGACCGACGCAGCGGTCCGACCGCATCATACACTCATACAGCGGCTCGGCGGAGCATAGACGCCACACACCCACACACACATATTTCAACTTTGTGTAAGAAGAAAGGAATAAACTATTTATTTTGAAACCAACCTGTGTCTCCACGTTTTCTCACCCTGGCACGGCGAGCTAATTCCGAGCGAGAAAACGCGAACAGTTACAAGATGATGGTCCAGGCCACCCCTCCGGCAGAGCTGTCTTGCCGCCGCGCCGCGGAGAAAACGCGGCGGAGATGGGCCCTCAAGAAGTTGGACCGGGATCGCCTACAAGCGGCGATCCTGGTCCTAACTTGGGGTAGGGCGGAGGGCGGCGCCCTTGCCGAGGGGACTGGGGAGGTGGATGTGGACGCGGAGGCGGACCGATTGGTGGAGGCCGCGTCGCAAGCATGCGACGTGGCGATGCCCCGTGTCCGCACCCTTCCCCCCCGGCGAGCCGCGTATTGGTGGACGGACGAGATCGCCGAGCTTCGGCGCTCGTCCGTCCACGCGTGCCGGCGGTGGCTGAAGGCCCGCGCTGGGCGCGGTGCCCTCGGCGAAGGAGAGGCGGGGGAGGCCTGGCGTGCTGCCCGCCAGAAACTCTCCCGCGCCATCTTCGCGGCCAAAAAGGGGGCCTGGGAGGATCTCCTCGCCACGATATCGGAGGATCTGTGGGGGCGTCCGTACAAGCTTGTCTTGGACAAGCTCAAGCCATGGACGCCCCCGCTTACGGAAACACTGGCCCCCCAATTTGTCGGCGGGGTGGTGGATACATTATTCCCCGCCGACAGAGGAGAAGAGGTCCTCTTTCCGGAAATTAGAGTTCCGGAATGGAACGAGGACCTGGGGGTCAGTGAGGAGGAAGTGGCGAGGGCTATCCGCGGGGTCAAGAGGCAGAAGGCCCCTGGCCCCGACGGGATCCCAGGCAAGGTCTGGGTTTTGGCCGCGGGGGAGCTGGCCGGCTGGATGCGGAATCTCTTCACCGCATGCCTACGTGCCGGCCGGTTCCCCAGAAGATGGAAGGAGGCCAGCCTGGTCCTCCTGCCAAAGGCGGGAAAGCCCGCGGACTCCCCGTCCGCGTACAGGCCCGTGTGCCTGCTGGACGAGGTGGGCAAGATCTTTGAAAGGATTATTGCCGAGCGCCTCGTCCAGCACCTGTCCCGGGGTGAGGGAAGAGGTCTCTCCGACGACCAATTCGGCTTCCGTGCGGGGAGGTCAACCGTGGACGCGATCAGGCGCGTCCTCTCCCGCACGGAGTCCGAGATTAAGGAGGGGGGAGTGGTGTTGGGGGTGTCGTTTGACGTTGTCAACGCCTTCAACACCCTCCCCTGGGAGGTAATAAAGAGGGCGCTAGTGCGGTTCGGCGTCCTTCCCTACCTCATCAGGGTCGTCGGAGATTATTTCCGGGACAGGGGCCTGATGTACACGGACCGGGACGGGGTCCTGAGGATCAGGCTTGTTGAGCGCGGTGTTCCGCAGGGGTCGGTGTTGGGACCCCTGCTATGGATCATCGCCTACGACCTGGTCCTCGGGGTGGCCCTCCCCAGAGGATGCTGGCTCACGGGATATGCCGATGACATATTCCTGGGGGTCAGCGGGGAGGGCTGGCAGGAGGCCATCAGGCTGGCCAACGTGGCGGCGGCGAGCGTGGTGCGCGCCATCCGGGCGCTGGGCCTGAAAGTGGCCCCCCATAAAACGCAGGCGACCATGTTTTATGGTCGCCTTGCGGGGGGGTCACCGCCGGAGGGGCTCAGCGTCCGAGTGGAGGGGACTGAGGTCCCGATCACTCCCCACCTCCTATACCTGGGGGTTTGGATTGACCGGAAGAGGAGCTTCGGCGAGCATGTCACCCGCGTGGTCTCGCGAGCGAGGGTAATGGCCAACAGCCTGGCAAGGCGCCGTTGGCCCAATATTGGCGGGGCCAGCGGGTATGTGCGTCGCCTCTACGTGGCAACGGTCCACTCGGTGCTGCTGTACGCAGCACCGGTGTGGGAGGAGAAGGTGGGCAGCAATGCCCGCCTTGGTGGGCAGCTGGCGGCGGTCCAAAGGCTTATAGCCAACAGAGCCGCCAGGGCCTACCGGACCGTGTCACACGTGGGGGCGACTACCCTCGCCGGAATCCCCCCGATTTACCTGGTCGCCAAGTCACATACACTGCGTGTACACGCGGACCAAGGCGATCAGGGACAGGGGGGGGGTGTCATCACGGCGAGGGTTAAGAGGGCGCTGAAGCTCCAGGCCAAAGCGACCCTCCTGCGAGAATGGGAGGAATTCCTCGAGAACTCCCAGTTGTGGGGCAGGAGGGTCAGGGAGGCCATCCGGCCGGTCCTTGGGGAGTGGGTGGAGCGAAAGGGGAGAGGCCTTACGTTCCACACGGCGCAGGTGATCACCGGACATGGGTGCTTCGGGGATTACCTGTGCCGAATCGGGAAAGAGCGCACCACGCGCTGCCATCACTGCCCGGAGGAGGCAGACACGGCGCAGCATACGCTGGAGTTTTGCCCAGCGTGGGAGGAGCAGCGCCGTGTCCTTCCGGGCAAGTGTAGGAGACGACCTCGCCCTCCCGACCATCATCGCCGCGGCGGTGACCGGGGGAGAGGAGGGCGAGGTCAAATGGAGGGCGTTCGTCTCCTTCTGCGGCGCAGTCATGTCGCAGAAGGAAGCAGCCGAAAGCGTCAGGAGGGGAAAAGCTCCATCCCCCTCCAGTGACAGCAACTGGAGCGACGGGGTGGATCCGGGCCGCAGACCGCCGCCGCCACCACGGCGGCGGCGTTATTTTTTACGACGGCGCAGGCCCAGGAGCGGCCCCCCCGTCGCGATTCCGGTTTCGGGGGAGGACAGCACATGACAGTGCCGGGGGGGAGAAGGGCACACTTAGTGCGCCCAGGAGGTATCTTCTCCCCCCTTCGCCCCCCCCCTCGGAACGTGAGGAGGCCGTTGCCGTCGGCGACGCCGGCCAACGGCCGTACGTACGGGTCCCCCCCCCCCCCAAAAAAAATAAAGGGGGGACCGCGGGGGTGGAGCGGGCGTGCGGGCGGGGTTTACCGCACGCCCGCAGCATAACCCACCCCTGCTAGAGGGGCGGCGGTCTGGGTGGATGTCCCCCCATTCCGCCGCGGTGGTCTCAGGAGGCGGTTCCAAAGAGCCGGGGGAGACGCCGGTCGGCGTCTCCCGGGTTAGGCGCCCAATTCTGGGCCTGGCGCTGGGGGGCCCCGGAAGAATCAGTGCGTTTCCCGGGGCTCCCCATGACGAGCGCCGTGAGGGACATCCGCAGGAGTTTTAGTGGGCAGGGTATGCATTCAGTATCGTGAGCGATGTGCATGCTATACAATCCCACACTCCCCCCGCTTATGCCTCACCCCGGAGGCCGGGGGGGTCTTCCCCGAAAGGGGCTACTGGGTAAACCTGGGACTTTTAGCCCCTGGGATCCCAGTAGTTGAAGATTTCTCCTGCGTAAAAAAAAAAAAAAAAAATGTTCGCTGACCGTGAAAAGTTCATCGAGAAATTTACACGGTGAGCGAGATCGGAATGTGTTTACAAGTTTGGAACACGCCATGCCATCATGGTGGGGGACCTGTTTACGCGTGAGCGTGTCGAGCGAACAAAAGCCAGCGAGATCGGAATGCGGCTAATGGTGGGGCGATCGTGAGACAAACAACCGACGATCGCAGAGAGTAACCGAGGTCTTTTGTCGTGAAGAGTCGACGAGTGCGGACGTGTCGTACCGACTCTCTGAAAAACCGACATTGAATCCGCGTACAGGCGCGTTAACCGATCAAAGTGAAGTCACTTAACGATAATCGACGCGAATAATTATCGCGATTGATATCGAACGGAGATTATTAGTTTCCGGGAGAGGCAAAACTGTGCGAGTGTGTCGTATCGACTCTCCGTATATCGGAACATACAATCCGCGAACGGTGCGTAATCCGTCAAAATAAAGTCGTTAGTAATTAACGCGAAGAGTGAGAACACTCAAAGCTGAATAACTGTAACGCGAGAGTAACGAGCGATCCGTATCGATACGCAGCGAATCGGGTTAAATACGCGAGTTTAGTGACGAGACCGGGAACATTGAATTACATTGGCGCAATTCGATGCTCATTTCGACAACCGGCCCTCATCCGCAGTCCGAGTGCGTTTACCGAGATCCAGTGTTCGAAAGCGATTACGATAAGCGACGCGAATATCAGAAATTATATTCCGCGATTCGAGTTCCGTGCGAAGGAACATCTCGAGAGCCGTAGCCACGCAGAGGCGCTACGCGGCCGATATTATCTTCTGTACCCGCGACGTATCCGCGTGTGTGTAGAATCGATCTGAAATAAATTCAGTGTTAAACAAAATCAAAAGCAGAGCACAGTGAGTGTTTATTGCGAAAGCTATCTTACCCTGTGAGTTATCCTTCCTCGAATCCTTAAGACTTGGTTGCGACGGCGATCTTCGAAATATCCTGTTCCAACGACGTGACGGCGATCCAGCGGACGGCTGAGACAGAGGCGTGGACGATCCAGTGGGCAGCGAGGTCAATCCGGGCATCCAACGGGGAACCTGAAACAGAGAAATAAGGGGAATTAGCGAGGACCTACAAAAGGTTGGTCACTTACGTTACCTTCTCGGTGGGTTAATAGGTCAAACCGAGTGGCGACCATAACAATCGGTTGTCCTAAAGAAAGTGAGTCGTGCGCGAGATCCAACTCCGACCGGTAGAGGCTGAAAATAATTATTTTCTAATTATCGTGGATTATCGTTCCTATAGGCTGTCCGGTCATAGACCGAACATAGAATCGATGTGGAGGGTCACGCGCCGATTAAGCAGCGTTGCTACTTAGTGTCACCGGAAGTTCAGGAGGCCATTCGCGCAAAAGTAAACACGATGTTAAAAGCCGGAATCATCGAGCCTTCGGCAAGTCAATGGTCAAGTCTGATAGTAATAGTAAAGAAGCCGAACGGAAAATATCGATTTTGTATAGATTTCCGCGGAGTCAATGAGGTATCAAAAAAAGACGCGTACCCGATACCGAACATGGAAGGTATCACGAATAAATTACGCAAAGCGAAGTACATATCTACCATCGATTTAAGTCAAGCGTATTTTCAAATACCACTCGCTGAAGATAGTCGCGAAATCACCGCGTTCAGCGTCCCCAGTATGGGACTATACCATTTCCGCAGAATGCCGTACGGACTACATAACGCGCCGGCCACCGTTTCAAAGAATACTCGATACGCTGATAGGCCCGGAAATGGAACCGTTTGCGTTCAATTATTTGGACATCATCATCGCGTCGGAAACATTTGACGAACACATGCAGTGGCTAAAACGAGTATTAGACAAGATAACCGCGGCAGGCTCAGGTACGATACCTAGGATTCATCGTCGGAAAGGGGGGCCTCGCGACTGACCCGGATAAAATACTGCCGATTCTGGAATATCAAGCTCCGCGAAACCTTAGGCAGGTGCGCAGGTTCTTGGGGATGTCCTCGTGGTACCGCCGTTTTATACCGCAATTTTCCACGCTTAGCGAACCTCTTATGGGCCATCTACAATGAAGAATCGTAGGCCGTAGCAGTAAGAAATTGACCAATCACAATCGATTATTCTTGTAAAAATCCACTGTGATTGGTCAATTTCTTACTGCTACGGCCTACGATTCTTCATTGTAGATGGCCCATAACCCGTCTTTTAAAGAAGAACAGGCGCTGGGAGTGGGGGGATGAGCAGTGTCGCGCCTTTGATCGCATCCGGGAACACCTCGTGTCCGCCCCGATTCTCGCGTGCCCGAATTTCGAAGAGCCCTTTGTGGTGCAAACCTGACGCGAGTTAGGTAGTGCTAGGGGCCGTATTAACGCAGAAACTGGAGGGCGAGGAACGAGTGATCGCGTATGCCAGTCGCGTACTAACGGACCCCGAGAAAAAGTACTCGGTAACGGAGCAGGAGTGCTTGGCCGTGGTGTGGGCTATCCAAAAATTCCGACCCTATCTAGAGGGATATAAGTTCACGGTGGTCACCGACCACAGCAGCTTACGATGGCTGCATAATTTGAAAAATCCGACAGGCCGATTAGCCCGTTGGGCTCTCGAACTATTAGAATACGATTACACGGTCGAGTATAGGAAAGGAACCCTGCATCACATGCCCGACGCGCTGTCCCTAATGTATGAGGGGGAGGGGGAAGAAGTCGTAAGCGTGAACGCTGCGGTGGAGGTCGCGGAATGTGAAGATACGGCCGACGATTGGTACCGTAAGCGGTTTAAAGAGGTAGCGACCGGCCCTAAGAGATTCGCGCATTGGAGAATAGTAGAAGGGCAATTGTATATTTTGCGACCAAGACCGGTAATTTCGGACATTGTGGAGGACCTCGATCAATAAAAATTAGTGTTGCCGCGGGAGTTGCGCGCGGAGGCCCTTTGCGAGTCACACGATGCCCCTCAAGCCGGCCACTTAGGAGTCGAGAAAACATATCAGCGCGTTGCCGTCGCGTATTATTGGCCCAATTTATTCAGGGACGTAGCGAGACATGTTAGAACGTGTGACATATGTCAGAGAACGAAGGTTAAACAAGCGGGTCCGGCGGGATGGATGGGACGCCGTGCGGTGGAGGGACCGTGGTCGGCGGTCGCCGCGGACATTGTGGGGCCACTGCCGCGTAGTAAGGCCGTCTATCAGTACATCCTCGTAATCCAGGATATGTTTACAAAGTGGGTGGAAGTCCGAGCGTTGCGGGCGGCCACGGGCCCGAAAATTAGGGAGGCCCTCGAAGATATAATCGTGTCGCGATGGGACACCCCGGGGACCCTCCTAACGGACAACGGTACGGAGTTCATTAATAAAGTCATGAAAGGTTTCGCGGAAGAGAACGGAATAACGCACGCCACCGTACCCCCCTACCATCCTCAAGCAAACCCCGTCGAGAGAGTGAATCGCGTTTTAAAGACGATGATTGTTGCCTTCATCGAGAAGGATCATCGGGAGTGGGATAGGCACCTATCGCGCTTACGTTTCGCCTATAACACGGCAAATCATTCATCTCTAGGTACCTTCCCAGCATTTTTAAATTTCGGGCGTGAACTTGTACCACCAAATTAATTCGCTGCGCGACCGTCGCGAGATAGGTACCGAAACGGAGGCAAGGGACCCCGCGGAATGGTCTCAACGGATGACGGAATTGCGCGCTATTAGAAATGGGTCGCGGAAAACCTGGATCAGGCAAATCAACGACAGGCCGCGAGATATAATCTGCGAAGACGGCCACGGAAATTTCGAGTGGGCGAGCTTGTGTTAAAGCGGCAGCACGTGCTGTCGTCTGCCGCGCAGAATATTGCGAGAAAATTGGAACCAAAATTCCAGGAACCGTTCCGGATAAAACGGGTGGTCTCTCCGGTTGTCTACGAACTGACGCAGTCGGACGGGTCACCCTCTGGGAAGGTACACGTACAGGACCTAAAGCCCTATCACCTCCCTGTTCCTTAATATAGATACCTGAGTACCTGAGACCGGACCGGGATGCCGGCGGTAGAGAGGAGGGAGTTCCGGCGTCTCTGGCGCGATTTTTATGGCCGATACCGGCCCCTCTGGCACTATATCCGTGGGAACGTTCCGGGGATCTGGGATGACCTCGGGGATGTCCTCCGACAGGTGGAGGAAATGACCGTGACGTACGACGGCGCCGAGGTCAGAAACTACCCCGTCGTACATGAGATGGCGATCCAAACTCGGGAGGCGGGATACCGCAGCATCTCCGTGCAGACGGACGGGCCGGAGAGGCGTGACGCGGCGGTCCAGGCGGGGGAGACACAGGGCAACGCGATGGACCGAGGGGGGCACTGCTGGAACTGCCTCTCCCGGACGCATACGTATCCCGAATGCCCCAGACCCCGAGAGCGACAGGTTCTGCTTTGGGTGCGGGGAACCGGGAGCCACCTTGCGGGAGTGTCGACGATGTGGACCCGCGTACAGGGAGGCGCAGCCCTACACGGCCCCGAGGGGACCGCGGGACCGACAGAGAAGGAGCCGCAGCCGGTCCCAGCGGCGGTACCGGCCAGCCTAACCTTCCACAGGCCCCACCCGCGCTACTGCCGTGCCTTCTCTTTTCTTGATTATTTTTTTTTTTTTGCACTGTGTGCCCATACCTGCTGTACTTAGAGTTTTTTTTGTTGTTCGCACCTGTGCCTTCCCAGTGTATCTTGTACCTGTTAGTATCTATTAGGAATAAAGTAATGTAGTCTAAAACGAGGGGAATGCTATTTATGCCGCCCTGCCTAATCTTCGTACCATCCTGTTCTGGCCCGTCGGGGCCCGCGTTCGCGGGGTCTAGTCCGCGTACGGTTTCCGCGGGAATTCGGGTATCGGGACTAAGGGAAGGTGGAACCGGGACTGGCGGCTGTTTTCGAGGAGTGGAAGAGACTGATAGCCCCGTGTTCTGATGGGATTTTGATGCCGGAGTGGTGGTCGCTGCTGTCGGGGCCGGGATCCCCTCGGCGCTCGTCTGGGAAGGGGGAGTTGTGACGTGACATTGCGTTGCGCTGCCCCCCCCCCTCTCCTCAGAGCACTAAGCTCGCCCCGCGCCCTGAGTGGACGTGCGTGTCCGGGTGATCGCGTTCGGATCAAGATTACGGAAACGTGGTGCGCGTATTCGCACCTGGCGCCCAAGCTTTAGCGTTGTCTCGCGGATATTTTGAGATTACTTACCTACTTGAATACCTCGCGAAGATCGTCGAGATTACCTGCCTATCGGAATACCTCGCGAATATCTTGAGATTGCTACCTACTTGAATACCTCGCGAATATCGTTGAGATTAACTACCTATTGGAATACCTCGCGACTATCTTTGAGAGTCTTGGCCAATCTGAATACCTCGCGGATATTTTCGACCTGTCTGATTACCTTGCAGATGTCTTTGTTCTACCTATCTACCTAATTGCCGGCGGTTAATTTGCAGCCGCGCCTCCTCGGCGGGCGAGACCGAGGAAAATTGGGTTGCAACCTATATTTAAATTTACTAAATCTGAATAACCCACATGATGCTTAGGCTGTTGTTGATGTTGAAAGGAATGATCGGTTCTTAATTCGCTATCTATTTCAGGAAAAGTAATGCGATGGCCCACTACATCTCCTTCTTGAATACATTTAGAGCATCCAAAGTACCCATTGTGACCTTTCGTATATGTGAGAAACGACTTTGCAGGTGCATCGCAAACAATTGCCTTGATAATTACACAACACTTATGACCATCAATATCAAGGCCGTTTTCAAGAATTTCGGTCATGTCAATGATAAATTCTTTCAGATAGATATTAGCGTCAACAGGTTTCTTGTCACCATAGTATATGCCAACAACGATAGGCTCCGTGTAAAAATCTGTTTCGATTGATACTAAAATTGGCCAAAATTGAGTTCGCGAACTTTTAAACAGAGGTAAACCGTCACAGTTTCTATTTTATAGGGGATAACTTGAAAGTACTTTGCAATCGAACGTTTCAGTCTACCTGATAGTCCGAAATGCACGTAAAAGCCATCATTCATTGGTTGAATCTTGTACGACATATTTCGAGGTGTTTTCATAAGAGTTCGAACATCTATTGGTAAATCATAATGACCATACAAAGAAAGAATTTTCAACAATGCATTTACGTTTCTGCGTGGCACATTATTTTGTACAGTCCAGCAGTGCAATTGGTCCGCTAAACTCATATCGACACTATTTGGAATGTCATAATTAGTTTCGACGAAGGACTCATTACTAGAGTCACTTGACGAATATTGGTGAACTTCGAAATGTATGGGACTTTCCGCTTCCGCTATACGATTTGTCCCAATATCAGCAGCATTGTCCGTGTAAATACATACATTGCTTTGAGTTATAGGTGTATCAAAATCCGTGGAAGAAACTGATAACTGATCGTTATTGTGTATCTCATTGGAAATTGAATCATTGAGTGGACTGACACGATCGATGTGGCAATTATGAGATAAAGGTGTTGTATCTGATGTAACCCGAGAAGCAGATGGCTGATTGTGATCTGTCAAGTACCGTGCGATTTGTGCATTAAACAATTAATTTTTTCTACGTTTAGATAACGAGGAAATATCTTTTGACATTTTTAAAAACAGTAAAAAATACTTAGTAAAACTATTACATTTACTATTACTTTTACTACAATAAAAAATACTTGATATAATAAATTTAAACTTATAATGGTGTCACGACTTTTTGCGCGCGGGCGCAAGCCGGATCAAAAAGGGACGGGAGAGAGTAAGGTGTCGGGCCTCTCGAATGGGTCCCTCGCACGAAATCTTTAACTCGCGATACAAACTATTGGGCGCCAGACGCGCCGCAGCTCGCGTCCACTAAATACAGCGATTCTCTACTTATTTGTCGCGACAACTCGAATGCTTCTACTCACAAAATTCGCCAAAACGCAATTAATGACTCACGAAAGCTTAAACTTAATTATTCGTGCGAAGGCCGACCAGCTCGACCTAACGGTAGAGGTGCAGGGCAAGGCGGGGCAGCGCAAGAGGACGGCGGGATGACGGCTAAATAATTCGCCGCACAGTATAATATAATAAAATAATGAATCGTTTATTGCTAGTATATGATAATGTAAATAGTGAAAACCGTTATTCAATAATAATAGCATTGATGATACTATTTAAAGTGATTCGTGGGATAATAACAAAGTTGAGTGAGGCAATTGCCCCCGCCTATCGAACTGTAATAAAGTTTTTTTTACAAAAACTAAAAAAGGAAAAGATGAATAATAAAGCTAAGTAATAACAGACGCGAATATAAAGTGAAACAATCTCGAAACGCGAGTAATGCGCGACAACGAGTAGCGCCAAATTAAGCAAATAACTGACAGAATCTAACGTAATTAATAATCAGCCGAACTATCCTAATTCCTGGATCATTACAGAACAAATAAACGACGTTAAGGAATGAGATCCCAATTAATATTCGCGACACCTCCTTGCATTCAACACGTAAACTCTATGGACCAGACAGATAAGAAAGCAAACGATCGACGATCAAGTTTAATTTCTACGTGCGCCAACGGAGCATGACAACTGATTTGCGCGAGATCGTAACTCGCTAACAAAACAGATAATAACGCGGGAATCGCGATCAATCGCTATCAATCAGACTCGGAGACTCAACTCCGTTCTATTCTGTTCTGTCGTCAGTGGTTTTTACGCCGCTCGGGCGCGAACTCATCGCACGCGCGCCGCAATTAACGGGCGCAATAGAGCATGCAAATCAGGAAATATTCCACGACTTAATGTAACGCAGGAAACATAATTGCCCAATAACACGAATGATAGTCGGAAACAACGCAAAGGATAACTCAATGGCAGCGCCAATAAGCGCCAAGTAATATTCCGGCGCAAACAATCGCGCCAAATAATATTCGGACGCGAATCTAATACACAAGAATACCGGACGCGAGTAATGGCGCAAAACAAATACGCGGCAGCGAGGAACGCAAGACAGTGTTGTTAGACGGGCCGGTTTTTCCGCGCATGCGCGTCAACTGTGGCTTCAGTAAAGAACCTATTAGTCCTGAAAAGGAGTTCCTTAGTCGCCCATACAAAATTGTTTCAAAATTTTATAAAATTTTAATATATTTAATATATAATACATACAGGGTGTCCCAAGACCTCACCGACAAACTTTGAGGAATGATAGGTCACACAGAGAGGATCATTTTTTGTTAAAAAACATATGGTCGCTGACGCGACCTTAAGGAGTTATGCATCCAAAAAGTCAGATCTCCGGTAAAATGTTTTAAACAAATAAAATTTATTTTTTCTTGCATGTTCTGAAAATTTACAATAATAGCTGTTCAAATTGCCTGCCCTGTACCTCATTACATTCTTGACACCTTCGCAGCATTGATTGTCCAACTCTGTCGAGTATGACAGGGTTGTTTCGGATTTGTTGAAACGCAGCATTTATTCGGTCAATCAGAGGGGGAGGGGGGGGGTATCACCTACGTACACGTACTGTACTGCAGGACTGCGTTCCGATTCCCCACCCGGGTGCACTCCCTCTCTTTCTATCTCACTCTTCTGAGAGTTAATTACATTAAATTTTATTTGTGCAAAACATTTTACCGGAGATCTGACTTTTCGGATGCATAGCTCCTTAAGGACGCGTCAGCGACCATATGTTCCTCAAAAAATGATCCTCTCTGTGTGACCTATCATTCCTCAAAGTTTGTCGGTGAGGTCCTGGGACATCCTGTATATACGAAAATATAAATATTAAAAATTCAATAATCTGTATTTATTAATATAAAAAAATATAATAATAAAAAATCAGTTAAAAAAACAGGAAGAAAGGTGATATAATTTATGAAATAAAAGACACTTGTAAATAAAAGTAAAATATTTTATTTGGCAGAATCTCATAGAATACCAACATTCGTTGCAAGGGTAAGGAAAACTTCCAAAAACCTTACCAGTATTCATAAAATAAAAGTACATTTTGTTATAAAATGTTATAAGCATTGCACTTAATATAAAAACAAAAATTATATTAAAATATGTTTCACAGAAAATAAAAAATTAATAACATTTTAAAATTACATAAACAGTATTTAAATATTAATAATCAAATAAAAATAAAATATGCATTTTAAAAAAAACGTATTAAATACTATTAAATAACATAAAAATAAAATTTTATTTATTATTTAAAAAAAATAAATAATATTAATATTTACTTATATAATATATTAAAATAAATAACATAAATAATTTCCGCATATAAAATGCTCTTTGGTTTCAATTCTGAAATCATACAAATATAATTAATAATAATAATGACTAGCATGCATTGGATAATATTGGCTAGATGTGTGACTCTAAGCAAAATAATAATAAAAAAATAAAAGCAAAATTATTATTTACTCATCAGATTTGTTTGTATGTCCATATAAATTTTGAGAATTATGCAGTTCAAGATGCCTAGGATCAGTTTCAAAATTAATACAATTAATGTTTTCTGCTTGAAAGCTTGACCGAACTACGCAAATTGCAGAAACAGTATCGTTAGATAATCGGTTTCTTTTTTTATTTTTTACATCGGTTACTATAGAAAATATTCGTTCGGCCTCGGCCTTTGAATGAGGAAAACAAAGAACTACTTCGACCAATAACTTTAAATTTGGAAAAATTTTTTCCTCATTAGAATCTTTATATTTGTTAAGAATGTTAAGAGTTCTAGTAAATGTCGTGGTCAAGAAATGTAAATCAGTTATTTAAACTTCGCGGCATGTAGGAACTGGGGGCGTGCCGCGGCGGCACGTCTCGCCTAGTTCTAAAATTGGTGGCGCCGCGGCGGCACGTCTCGCCTAGTTCTAAAATCGGTGGCGCTGCAACGGCGCAATCAGCGTAGCGCAACGGCTTGCGAGTCACGTGAGTTAGGAAAAGTGGGGATGAAGAAGAAGGCGAGCAAAGATTCGCTCCATGTATCTGGTCGAGTCAAGTCGCCTTTGTGATCGTTCCGTAGTTCTCGAAGCGTCTCGAAAGTTCTTCGCGTAATAGTTTAACGCGGTCTTCAGTACATACTATTATCCTAGTATCGAGTCGCTTGGAACAACACGTAACAACGTGTGACTGCTACCGATGCCGAATAACAGAGCAGGGCATAGGTTCGACGACGAGAACACATCAGAAACGGCGAGGACGATCGACCGTTGTTTCCGATCGGACGGGAAACCAAGGGGAGACGGCCATTTTGACGAGCGTGAGAGCTCGGATTGAGAGACAAACGGAAGCCGTTTGGGTCTCTTTCTTTTCCCACTGTTGAACGACCACTACGGTCACATTTAAATCGAGGAAATCTTGTTCGACGAATGGAATCCGCACACGACGGATTATTCGACTCAGGTAACGAGTAAATTTCTGGGTAAAGCCAGGGATGTTTTGGTAAAGCGAGCACTAGCTCGTACTTAATATCTTTGGTTCCAGAAATCATATACGCAGAACGAGGAAGCCTGTCCTCACACGGTGACGTTAAATTAGAACGTCTTTCTAATTTAAAGCTTCCATGGAAGTAGTCCCTTCTGGACACGGATATCCACTAGCTAGCTTTTCAAATCACGATAGTTTTCTCTAGAAAACGGTTGCTACCGCTCAACGTCGATTCCTTGTAGTCAAACGCAGTTTAATGAACTTTCGTTATTAATATTGTGTTGTATTCGCTCAATGAGATACTTATTCAGACAAAAAAGAGAAAGTATCCGTTATTACTTAATGAATTTAATTGTTCGAATCATATCAATGATTAATCCTAATTCGTTTAACGGAGATTACGTTTAGTTGCGAAATAAGCGCATTATATATGAAATTGTACTCTTTCAGCGAAAGAGATTGCATGATTAATGTTCTATTTATTATTTAATATCTTATTGTGAACTAATGAGTTTACGAGGTCGATGGTTGGTTACACGAGTGAACAAGCTACCTTATTTATCAGATAAGACTAATTCTGCCTTCGAATGCAAGGCTACAACGAAATTCTACATTTATCATTTCGACTTGCGATTAACCAAAACATAATTGAATTAAAGACTCATTGGCTCATAATAGAATATATTATTATCTCTAGACTATCTTATAGCGTTTTTATATGATTATTATTATCTTGCATATTGTGTGGAATTTATGTGTTTACCTTTCGATTATATTGTGTTCTATATTTACGTTTACCGTGATTCTTTTGCAGAAAATAGATGAACATTCCTTAAACAGTTTACTCACAAATATCGAACGAAGATTAAGGATTTAAAGAAACCTGAGTTACATACGTTCATCCTTTCATCGTTAATACGACAAATCACAACTAGGTGAGGAATTCAAATGAGAGGAAACTTAAATTCTGCAAAAGGATTGCGATTTAACATTTGCACTGCTACTCATGTTTATTTTTTCATGACTCTGAATATGTACTAATTTGGAATATTAGGACTAAACTTAAGCTATATTAATGAAGTGATTGCTTGTCTACACGACTACGACATTTACTACTCGTTTTCAATAAGAGCGTTATAACTTTACAAAATACAGTCCACTTGAATATCAAACAATATTCTACTTTTTTACCCCACATATCATCAATGTCTAAGCAAGCTAATTCTTTTTTTTGTTCATCGTTAAAAATTTGTGGTAAAATTCTCCATTCAATATTTAATTTAATAATATCTATATCTTCTACAATCATGGCAATATGAGTCAAATCTTTAATTTTTATTCTATGTTTATCATAAAGAGCAATCTGTGTTTCTAAAAAAGTTAAATGTTCAAAAAGAGGATCCTTGTATGGTAAACGTTTTAGCATTTCTTGAACTGCCGTTTTATAAAAAGCTAAACATGCCAATTTCATTTGATGTCTACATTCCAAAGATAATGATTCTAAAAAATTTTCACAGTCTGGTCCAACATATACATTTTCCAAATGTAATATATTTTGTTCATTATCTACATTTAAATTACTAATATCTATTAACGAATTTACAGTCATAAAATTTTGAGCTAATTCACGAATTAATTGTTGGCTAGTTTCTAATAATTTGTGTAGTAAAATTTTACGCGATTGAAATAAAGCATTAAACTTATTTAAAAAATTTAATACATATTTTAAAAATAAAAAATATGTTTTAACTGTGTTATTGTCTAATTGTGATAAAATAATTTCCGCAGATGTTGATTTGTCGTCAAATACTTCTACTTTGAAATAATGTTTTAAAACCTCCCAATTTTCAAGAATTCTAACAACGCACTTGTGTAAAATGAGCCATCTAGTATTTGATAATTTTAATAACTTATTGCTTTCCACATTGAAGAATGTTTGGAATTCTCGTAAATTTGCACTTCTTTTCGCACTGCCCGAAATATAAGTATAAATACTTCTAATCAAATGTTCAAGAGATGAAGGTAATTTAGCGCAAGCTTTACTAGCTACAATCGCGGAGGAATGGCAAATACATCGTAACATTACTAATCGCGGTGCTTCTAATTTTAAAAGTTGCATAAAAGATTTATTGCATCCAGTCATTACTGATGCATTATCACTTGCCAATCCGACAATATTTTTAATTAGAATGTTTTTTTCTTTTAAAAGTTTTTTGAAAGCTTCAAAACGTTTACTCGCGGAACAATCTTTCGCATCTAAAGATACTAATTCTAATAATTGTGTCACAACTTTTTTACTTAAAGGAGAAACATATCGAACAAGCACGCACATTAATTTTGTGTCTGAAATATCGGTACTCTCGTCGATTAAAACAGAAAATTTAGAAGACTGTAAATTATCAACAATTTTTTCGACTTCGTGTTTTGCTATTACATCTTTAACGATATTTGTACATTTAAGTCGGCCTAATGAAAGATCTTGTACAACTTTAGGATCTACACAAATATCTACTTATCTACACAAATATTTTCAATAGTGAAATTAAGTGATCTGCGATATCAAAAGCGATATTGTGTTCAGCAAAAAATGCTGCTAATTTAATTTCGGCTCGTTTGACTTTATCTTTATGTGACAATTCTGGTAATTCATCGTTATTATTAATTTCTTTAAGATTTACATTTTCAATATGTTTGACTGTCTGTGAATGTTTAACCAAATCTGTTTTACATCTGATGGTTTTATTGCATGCAGTACATATTGCTTTATTTTTTTGGTGGTAAGGAGCCAACCACCCTTTAAAAGCATTTTCATCTAGCCATGAAGATTGAAATTCTCTAATTTTTCGTTTCTTAATTGCTCCTTTTCCATTTAAATCTCGATCCATATTGAATTCAATAATCTATACTTACCTTAACCTAGCCTATCCTTACGTCGAGCCCGCCAAGGCGCCCATTTCTTCTACACTGGCAGTTAACCGGTACTGTATCCGGTGCCTCATCCCACTCGTCACCGTCACGCATGCGCGAAAAAACCGGCCTGTCTAACAACACTGACGCAAGATACTAGCGCAACAATACAAATAGTAACGCGGAAGAATATCGCAAATAATAGCGCAAACTAATATTGCAAACAATCACGCGAAATAATACTGCAACGATGACGCAAACTAACATCGCCCATAATAATGTCCAGTAGTATCGCGAACAATAACGTGGGATAATGTCACAATTAATAGCGCGAAAGACGATCGCGGAACAAGATTGCAAACAATAACGCCAAATAAATTACAACTAATAACGCGAAATCCTATTACGAATAATAACGCCGAATAATATCGCAAATCGTAACGCAAACTAATACTTAAAACTAAAGCAACGCGACAATAATACGCGGCGACAAACACGCAAAAACGCTCGGAATTCGGGCGCGACGTGACTCGCACGCCGGGGCGCGCCGGCGGAGACGTGAGCGCGAACGCGGACGCGACTCGAGACGGCACTACGCAATCAAGAACGCAAAAAGGGTCGAACTCTAAACGGAACGCGAGCAGATACGTATTTACGCCACACTCAACGCGAACTCAAATTCGGTCGTTAGAACGCCAGACTTCACACGGTACGCGAGAAGATACACGGTAACGCCACACTCAACACGAACCCGAGGACGTACGCCACACACGAACTTTAATACGCGGCCACTCCCGTATGCCGTCCGCGCGAACGCGATATCTCGCCCTTTGGCCCCGCCGAAGGCCGCCGCACACGCCCGCGGTCCCGATCTCCAGGAGGCCGTACGCGATAACGAATCCGCGATATCCCGACAACGCACGCGACTCCAACACGAAATGAAGCTCGCGCGATCGCCAAGAGGGCCCCCCCCCCCCCCACCGCGCTCGATGCCGATTGCTACTGCGAAATTACTAATTATATGCTGCGCCATGCACGGCGAGCGAACACCAAAATTCACCAAAACGGCACTAACGCGAGTCGGCAACGCAATGCAAACGCGACCCGACGGCTTTCCGTGGCTGTATACGCAAAATAGGCTCTGGCAACCGCACCGGCACTCGCTCCGGCTCCTCCGACACCGCCTCGCTTCCTCGGGACGCTGGATCGGGCTGGACCGCACTCCTCACACGCTTGGCTTTTCGCGACAGACTCACGATGGCGAGATCACGTCTTGACTCGACGAGAGGGCGAACCGAAATATATTGGAAACTTACGAAATATCGGATCTTGTATCTCGAAATTTAATCAGTTATGATTAAAAATACGCACCAAGTACCGCGTTTGACTCTCATGGCCAATTATATTGTATTCGAACCGAAAGAGATCGTTTCGGCGACCGCTCGATGGCGGATCGACGTCGCGCCCCACCTTGGGGGTGCGTACGTCTTTCGGCGCGATAACGCGTGCCAATGGGGAGGCGGACTCGAAATTACGTCGCGGTACTTCGCACGACGCCGTATCGGAAAATCCCTTGCCGGGCGCCTTGCGGCCCCGCGAGGACCTCTCGGCAGCTTGACTGACCGCTCGGGGTCAAGTGCTCCGGTCAGCTTATCGGCATCTCCGCCGCGGGGCGTTCCTCCCCGTGACTTTCGGGCCGATGTCGTGGCCGTATCGTTGTCGTCGCCGTAAGACGACGTAATAATGGTGGCGGGTCGTTCCGCCCCCCCGCGTACGGAGTGCCTTCGGGCCGCTCCTTTCTCGCGTTCCAGGATCACGCTGTCGACGACTCCCTCGCGCTCCCCTCAGCGTGGCCCGCGACGATCCCTGAGCGCCGTATCTTCCTAGTTTCGGAGCGTTCTTAGCCCCTCGTCTCGCTCCTTCACCCACGATGCTCGCGGTGTCGTCGCCGATAATGTTCTCGCCGAGGAACCCCGACGAGATGCCGCGATTACAAAAATAAGAATAGAAAAAACAAAAAACAAGTAGAAACTTGCTCATTGTTTTTTCATAGTTTTTAAGTGAGCAAGTAGAAACTTGCACATTTCTGTTGCAATCCGAACTCGTGACGATTGCCACAGTATAATGAAAATAGGAAATCGATTACCATAGTATTATTAAAATAGGAAGTCGCGAGTTAAACAGGAAACCGCGAGTCAGCATAACAGCTGACTGCGCGGCCAGACTCTCTACCGAGAACTGGCGCGACCTAGAGAGGTTCGCGGAACGCTGATCGCGCAAGGACCCTGAACCGATCCCGCTTGACGACGATACGGAATAAATAGAGCGGAGGACAGGGATCGGGAAGGCAGTTCAAAGTCAGAGTTCGAGTCAGTGACAATTGTAACGCGTAATAATAAGAAAGATTATTGTATATTGAAAGAGAACTTGAATTTATTAAAGTGTTCGAAAGTAAAAGTCATATCGAGTCTGTGATTTCTCCCGACGACTTCCCCGCGGACAGCGATCCCAATATTCGTGCACGGAGCGGCACAACATTTCTGGTGGCAGCGGTGGGATCCAGCGGCATTGGAGTCCAGGACATCCAGACATCTGAAAGTGACAAATCGTCAGACAGTGCGGACATCCCAAGAGGAAGCACAGCAGAACGATAAGCAGAGAGAGAGAAACACCGGTAGCAGCCGACGAGGGACATCAACGGAGACTTGAAACCCGAGAAGGCGCCGACCTACCGCACGTGACTCACCGACAGGCCAGCAGCGCAACGAAAGCAGCATGCGGCTAACGACACTAATGTAAGTCGAGAATAAGCATATTATTGTAAAGCGTAACAAAAACACATTTGTAAATCGGTAAATGTCGGAGGGAAAAAACGATCGTCCAATCGAGCGAAACGATTCGTGGCTCCACAGCGAAGAGTCGCGACGCGCGCGTATTAACAGACCCGTCCGTACCGACACAGTAGGCAAAAACGATACGCGAGATAGCGTGCGTCGAAACCTAGACGAGTATTTTTCGAGCGATAGCGAGTCCGAACCCGAATTTTACATAGAACGCGAATTTGACTTTGACGATCTAGACACGACTGTCGTGCAACATCACTGCCCCGAGGATAAATTGTTAGATCCTACCTACGAGTTTTATTTCTCCGAAAACTCGACCCGCACGAACAGTCGAATCTCGCACCGACGAGAATCCTCGTTAACCTCCTATGATAGTAGCAAGTTTAATCCCGAAGAATACTACTCCGCGTCAAAAGACATAAATCAAATAGAAATGGCGGAAACAAAAGCCGAAAATCAACGCGAAAGCAACGAGGGAGAATTGTCACAAAAGAAAACAACGTTACATAAAAACGAAACGGATACTGTATTAAATGAAATATTACGCGGAATTCGTACACTACAGGCTCGTGTAAACCATTTAGAAACGGCAAATCACGATCACCGCGAACAACGCGAGCAAACCAATATTCCGTCCGACGTCACGTACGGACGAACGTCGTACGATATCCGAAACCAAGCGGAACGCGCAGTCGGATATCTAAGTTTAAAAGAGGCCCGGAGCATGATACCCGAGTTCGACGGAGCCTCTAATAAATTACAGGAATTTTTGAGCGCCGCGACATACGCGATGAAAAATATACATCCGATCGAGGAAGGAACATTACTGGAAGCCGTGCTATGCACAAAGTTAAAAGGTCGAGCCATGTTAGATTTTCAAACACGGGAAATTCGAAATTTCGCACAATTTAAAAAAGAGTTAGAGGTCAGTTATTTAAGTCGAAAGAGCACGACGCATCTACAGTTAAATTTCAACACATTAAAGCAGAAGCCCGGAGAAAGCGCAAGAGCGTTCGGTCTAAGAACCGATAACCTGGCAATGGAGCTATTTGATTCAATGATCGAGGGTAAAACTCATACGGTCGAAAGCAAGCGTACAATATTAGAAACCATACAACAGCAAGCGCTACAAAATTTTCAACTGGGATTGTTGTGTATTTGGTAATGATTCGAAAAGGTTTATGATCAAGACTTTTATTCTTCCTCGGACATACAGGATGATACGACCATTGTGTAGCTCGACTGTATAACTTCTGCTGAGACGCTCGCATGTACGCTCGCTTCACTCTCACTTACAGTGTTCCCAAACGCACGGTATACGCAACGCCGCGAGCGCTCTAGATTACGCGCTAGATTTGAATCGCATATCCTACATTTCTTCCCCTCTTTCACGATAGCGGTTCGCCCCCGGTACGAATCTCTGAGGTGGCCGACTTGTGCGAGTCGTTCTACGAAGTGCTGGTGGAATATCCTGCTCTCGTGGTGGACTTGCTGGAGGAGTTGGTGATTCCGACGAAATCGAGATATATGACGCATCTGAACTGATACTTGATGAATCATCGATACTGGGTGCTGGCCTTGTTGTCCTTTTAGCTCGAGGATCTTCGTAGAAGTGAATTCTTCGAGCACGATTATAGTTGGTATCCGATGTACTAGCCTGTAGTTGGTTTTCCTTCGTCCATCGCGTTCTTATTTGGTCAACATGCCGTTTGTATCGCTTACCATTGTGGTCTATCTCATAATGTAAATCTCCCAGGCGTGTAACTATGGTACCCGGTATCCATTTATCCATGCGAGGATTATTCGATAGAAAATAAACCTTCTGAGTGGGTTGAAATTCACGAAACGTTGAATTCGCAGTCGCCACGCTCTGCTGCTTCTGTGTGATCTTCACGTTAATTAAATCTGGTTTCACCAGGTCCAATCTGGATCGTATTGACCTTCCTAAGAATAACTGAGCTGGGGACTGACCTGTTGTTGCATGTGGTGCTTTCCGGTATTGGCATAGAAATTTATTCAAGTTATGTTGAAGGGATCCTGGCGTCGTTGCCATAGTTTTCAATGTGTTTTTCACGGTTTGAACATAGCGTTCCGCTTGACCGTTTGTAGATGGATGATACGGTGCTATTAATTTTTGAAACTTAACACCGCTCTTCTGGAGGAATAATTTGAACTCTGTTGCGACAAACTGAGGTCCGTTATCTGAGACGATTGTGACTGGAACTCCGTACGTAGCAAATAGTTTTTCCAAGATAGCGATTGTTGCTGATGCCGTCGTAGAGCTTGTCGCTTTTACCTCTAGCCATTTACTATATGCATCAACGATAACGAACAGCATTTTCCCTGCCACTGGTCCCGCGTAGTCGATGTGTATCCGTTCCCACGGGCCTTTGGGATACTCCCAGTGATGATGCCTGTATTTCGGAGGTTCATGCGCATTCTTTGAGCAATCTGCACACGTTTTAGCTACTTCTTCGATAGCAGAATCAATGCCAGGCCAGAAAACGAATGATCTTGCTAATCCTTTCATTTTGACTATGCCTATGTGTGCTGTATGTAGTTCGCTCAGTATTGCTTCTCTAAAGACTGGTGGTATCACAACTCGATGTTCGAATACTAAACAGTTGCTCCCCAATCTATAGTTGGCTTCCGGTGCTTTGTACCCATAGCGAGATAACTCTTGACCGGATTCTAAATGTTGAAGTATTTTTCCCAAGTGGGGATCTTTCCGAGTTTCACGTGCAATATTCTCGGCTTTAATTGGAAGTTGTCTGATCTGGTGTAGGACGAAATGATCGAATCCATCGTACTCTATCTCTTCCCTTTCTTTAAGAGAAATTTGGTGTGTAGTAAGCGTAGATGCTGGTATAGGTACTCTTGAACAATAGTCTGCATTGGTATTTTCTTCTGTTGGTTTAAATCCTACATCAAAATCAAAGTGTGCTAAGTAATCGGCGTAATTGGCCATTCGACTGATACAAAGGGTAGGCAAAGATTTCTCTGGATGTAAAATTTGCGTTAATGGCTTGTGATCCGTTATAATCGTAAAGTGTCGGGCGTAAAGATAGTGAAAGAATTTCTGAACAGCCCATACTATTGCTAAGGCTTCTTTGTCTATCTGCGGATAGCGTTGTTCTGTAGCACTCATTGTACGACTTGCATATGCGATTGGTCGTTCTTGTCCGTTGCTTAGTTTATGTGATAGGACGGCTCCCAGTCCTGTTTTGCTGGCATCTGTGGCAAGTAACAGCGGACGTTCTGGATCGTACGGCATTAACACTTGAGGCGAAATTAGGATGTCCTTGATATCTTTGAAAGCTTTCTCTGCCGCCGTCGTCCATTTGAATGGTTTAGTGCGTAACATGTCTCTGAGAGGTCGATCCCTTGTGGATAAATCCGGAATGAAGGAACTATAGTAAGTTGCTTTTCCTAGAAATAATTGTAATTCTTCCGGTGTGCTTGGTTTAGGTACATTCTTAATTGCTTGAATATGTTTGTCGGATTTGTGTATACCTTGAGAATCGATTTTATGTCCCAGAAATTCAATAGCTGATGTAGCAAATACACATTTCTCACGATTGAGATGCAGGCCCTGTTCTCTGAATCTTTGTAGAGTTTCATCCAGAATTTGTAAGAGTGACTCAAAATCTTTCGCATAAATGTAGAAGTCATCGTAGAAATTTTTAATGTTTCGTAGGCCTTTTATAATTTCTTCCGTTCTTCGTTGCCAGATCGCAGGAATACTTCCTGCTCCGTAAACTGCTCGAGTTGGACGAATTAGTCCATGCGTTGGCGTATTGAGAGTAAGCATATGGCTGGATTCATCGTCAAGAACAAGATGAGAGTAAGCATCCGAAGCGTCCAGATGGCAGAAGATTTTCGCACCTTTCAGCTGGCTAAACAGATGTTCCTTTCTTGGAATTGGATGTTCGTCTACAACTAAACGGGGATTCACTGTCGGTTTATAGTTACCCGTAATACGCAATTTACCATTCTTCTTAACTACTACATGTGTAGTTGAAGCCCATTCTGAATAATCTACTCTTTTGTAAAAACCTGACTGTATTTTCGCATCTATTTCTTTAGTATACGCTTCTCGAAGTGCTAACGGTATTTCCCTAGCTTTCGCAAATACTGGCGTTGTACCCGGTTTCTTATGTAAGGAAATAGGCGGACCGATGAGTGTACCTGCTTTTGAACTAAAAACATCTTTGTACTTATCTAACAGTTGATTTAGTCGCGAGGTCTGTTCCTGTGTTAACTTCGGAGTAGCTGTACTAATTGTATGTATCGTATTGGTTTCCGCCGCTGAAAAGAGTTTAACGAAATTGATTTCGTGTACAAAATGTGAGATCCATTCTCTTCCAAATAATGCATCGAAATGTCCTCTGACTATGAACAAATTAAGCTTTCGAGTAGTATTACCGATAGTAACTGTAACTAGAATACGACCTATACATGGAATCTGGTGACCGGTGTAGCTAACAAATTGTCTATCCGTTTTTTCTAACGAGAAATTCGGTTTAATCTTACGCAATGTATCTACATTTACAATGCCGCATGGTGCACCTGTGTCTACTTCCATTTGCATCGTTTTACCATCTATAGTAACATCAATCATATGTTTATTAATCGAATTTACCGCGTTGACTTTATTTAAACATTGAATCGTATCTATGTTTTCCGCCGGTTGTATTGCTGCTACTGCTCGTGTATCTGTACGAGACTCTTTTGCCTTACACGCTCTCGCAATATGTCCCTTTTTACTGCATGAATTGCAGACCGCATCGCGAAAACGACACCGATTTCTCGCATGTTTACCACCACAGCTGTAGCACGAATAATCGTCACCTAGTTCTTTCGGACCTTGCTGCTTCGACGAGTTGTAGTAGTTCGGCTGCTGCTTCCGTCCTCGAGAAGACGAGCGTTGACGTAATGTCTTCTTATCTTGCTTCAGTTTAGGCGGACCATAACCTAATTTGTGCGTGGCATCTCGCGTTGACGACTCGGATGTATCCTTAACCTCATTCGTTGTCTTGCGCGTAGCTTCGAGCGCATTTGCAATGTCGTAAGCTTCTGCGAATGTAGCTGGCTTCTTGGCAATTATCTCGTCGCACATTTCACGGGCTGACAGGCCGTGGAGCAGTTGTTCTATCAGCATCCTGTCGAGGAATTCACCGTACTCGCAGTGCGCCGCACCTTGTCGCAGGCGTAAAGCGAAATTAGCAATAGTTTTTCCGCTTTGTTGTATAATTAGGCGAAATTTGATACTTTCTGCGTACCTATTTCTGGCTCGATCAAAGTGTGAGATCAATACCGTTTTTATCTCTTCGAACGAAAGTTCTTCAGGAATTCGCGGGCTGATAAGAAACTTTAATGCGTTGTTCAATTCTAAGCCCATGTGGACGCGCGCGTAATTAGCATGCTGATTACCTGGAATTTTACTCAGCTCAAGCGCCCATTCGAAACGTCTGAAATAGTCGGCTACCAGCGTGTGTTCTGTTGAGCGATATTCTGCTACTGAGAAAGGCGGTGGTCGAGGCTGGTTGATCGTCGGGCCTCCCGTGCCACCCGCTTCCGCGTTCATATTAGCGACCGATGCTTGTAATGCGTTCGCCATCATGGCCGACAACGCTTGCAGTAATTCCGGCGATACGTTTGTCGTCGGCTGTGCCATCGTCGTTTTCGTACTCGCAAACTTGAGGATCCGATATCAGACGCTCTCGAGGATCCCACTTCTGACACCACTGTTGTGTATTTGGTAATGATTCGAAAAGGTTTATGATCAAGACTTTTATTCTTCCTCGGACATACAGGATGATACGACCATTGTGTAGCTCGACTGTATAACTTCTGCTGAGACGCTCGCATGTACGCTCGCTTCACTCTCACTTACAGTGTTCCCAAACGCACGGTATACGCAACGCCGCGAGCGCTCTAGATTACGCGCTAGATTTGAATCGCATATCCTACAGGGATTACGTGACGAGATAAAACTAATCGTTCGAGCGCAGCATTTCGCTACTTTGCAGGAAGCAATAGCAGGTGCGAGCGCGGAAGAGAAAGTAAACGGACCGAGCGGAAATCCGCCGCGTTTTCGAAATAATTTTTATTCCCCGCAAACGCGCGAAAATAAATCGGGAATTGAGTGTTACAAATGCGGCAAGTACGGACATCACGGACGCGAGTGCCGTACTGGCCGTTACACTAACCGCTTCCCATTACCGAAACCCGAGAAAACATCCCGCGTTAATACCGTAGAGAAATATTACAATTATTGTAAAAAAACCGGTCACTTACGCGAGGATTGTTGGCTGCTCAATGGTAAGCCGAAAAGGGAACGTATTAATCCCGACAGACAGGGTGGAGCGCGAGGGAAAAATAATCAGTACGGCGCGAACACATTTAAAAGGAAAACTCGTAATAAGTCCCCGCCGAGTAGCGATGAGGAAGATAAAGACGAAACAAAGCCGCGTCGACTGGCAATCGAATCCCAGATTTCTCATATGGCAGACAAGCCGCGAGAACATGCAGGACTAGATTTAGTCACTGTGCCAATAAAAGAGGCAAAGAGAGAAAAAGCGAGCTTGTTGTTCGATAATAAAATGTCCATAATAAAAGCAAAGCATTTGAAGGAAGATACATTGATAAAAGATGAGAAAATAAAAATTACAGTCGTAACAGGCCATGAAGCGCAAACGCTTGGTAAAATTAACGCCACAATTAACTTAAAAGACCGACAAATCAAGCATACAATGCATGTGGTCAAAAATGATTTTCCGATCGACTATGACGGGATATTAGGAGTCGATTTCATTAAGAAACACCAAGCTTCTTACAGTTACAAGACCAATCAAATTAATATAGGTCAAAATATCCTGAGATTGTACCCGTACAGACGGCTGACTCTAAAACCGCGTAGCGAAACGATCATACAAGTCGCTACGGATAAAAACGGCATGGGCATAGTACAAGCAGAGGAAACTGCACCCGGAGTCTTTATAGGCAACTGCCTAGTACAACCGGAAAATTTCTTATGCCCAGTAAGCATACTAAATACTACCGAAAGGACGGTAGAATTGCTGATGCCTCAAATGAAAATAGAGGAACTCAGCCAGGATGGACCAACAAAAATAAATACGGTTCAAATAGAAAATAAAAACGAATCAATACCGCGTAGCGAGAGAGTAAAGAAATTGCTATGCACGAAACACCTAAATGAGGAGGAAAAGAAATCAATTGTAGAAATCTGCAGAGATTATAGCGACGTGCTGCACTTAGAAGGAGAACCGCTGACGTGCACCGATATCGTCGCGCATCAGATTACAACGAAGGCGGATAGCGCACCGGTCAACGTCCGACCGTACCGCTTGCCAGAGAAGCACAAAGACGAAGTTAATCGGCAAGTAGGTGAAATGTTAAAGAACAAAATTATCCGGCCCAGCACGAGCCAATGGAATGCGCCGTTGCTAGTAGTGCCAAAAAAAAACAGACGCATCCGGAAAGAAAAAATTAAGAATTGTTATAGACTTTCGAAAATTAAACGATTTAACAATCGGAGACTCCTTCCCAATACCAAATATAACAGATATATTAGATCAATTGGGAAACGCAAAGTACTTTACAACATTAGATCTCGCCTCGGGATACCACCAAATTCCGATGGACGAGAACGATAAAGAGAAAACTGCATTTTCTACACCAGTGCTCGCAAAAATGTGCACAGTTCGGGCCGATTCCCGAGGCGACGCCTACTGTCTCCCCACTACCGCTCGAGGCTCGACGGCCGAGCCGCCGATCGCGCGCGTGACGACTGTTTCTCAGGAGCGTTCCAATGTCAGAAATATGTTGGGATCGTACCTTCCGCCAAATTGTTAAAATATATATATAATTTATAATATATTAGATATGTTGAAGTAATATACATATTTGTGACAGTAATATGTATCTAAAATATGTAATAATTACAATGTGAAAATAGTTTTCCACATTACCCGTGAGGTAGTATTGTTAATGTATTTTTTTTAGTGGTTTTTCCAGTAGGCTTATTTCACCAAAAAATAATAAATATGATCAAATATGTGGCTCGGCTGAAAAGCAACATTTTATGTCAAAAATCTACAAAGATTTTATAAGAACTAGTTTGCATGTACGAGAATAACAATGCATCGCTCAAAATAGACCATTTTTCTGTTTTCGTGATTTTATTTTAGAACAAGACCATTTGCATTAATATGTGGAGCCAATATGGCCATATGTGAATTAAGACGGTTAATCACGAAAACAGAAAAATGTTCTATTTTGAGCGATGCATTGTTATTCTCGTACATGCAAACTAGTTCTTATAAAATCTTTGTAGATTTATGATATAAAATTTTGCTTTTCAGCCGAGCCACATATTTGATCATATTTATTATTTTTTGGTGAAATAAGCCTACTGGAAAAACCATTTAAAAAAATACATTAACAATACTACCTCACGGGTAATGTGGAAAACTATTTTCACATTGTAATTATTACATATTTTAGATACATATTACTATCACAAATATGTATATTACTTCAACATATCTAATATATTATAAATTATATATATATTTTAACAATTTGGCGAAAGGTACGATCTTAACATACTTCTGACATAGGAACGCTCCTGAGAAACAGTCGTCACGCGCGCGATCGGCGGCTCGGCCGTCGAGCCTCGAGCGGTAGTGGGGAGACAGTAGGCGTCGCCTCGGGAATCGGCCCGAACTGTGCACATTTTTGCGAGCACTGTTCTACACCATATGGGCATTATGAGTATAATAGAATGCCTTTCGGGTTGAAAAATGCCCCGTCGACGTTCCAACGAACGATAACCGCGGTATTAGCCGGTCTATTAGGTTTGAAATGCCTCGTGTACTTAGATGACATAATAGTGTATGGAGCTAGCCTACAAGAGCACAATAAGAGGCTCATAGAAGTTCTGAAACGACTGCGGAAATATAATCTCAAATTACAGCCCGACAAGTGTGAATTCCTTCGCAAAGAGGTCACATATCTCGGACATGTGATAACTGAAAATGGAATCTCGCCGGACCCAACGAAACTAGAGGCCGTAAAGAGATTCGAAACACCTGTTAAAGTACAGGATATCCAGTCGTTCATAGGTTTAGCTGGATATTATCGTAGATTTATAAAAGACTTTTCAGCGATTGCTAAACCACTAACTAAACTAACGAAAAAGGACGTAAAATTTATATGGACACAAGAGCAGCAAAACGCTTTCAAGATATTAAAAGAAAAGCTCATTACAGCACCGGTATTAAAATACCCGGATTTTGAGCAAGAGTTTGTAGTGACGATCGATGCGTCAAATTACGCAATCGGAGCGATACTATCACAGGGGAAGATCGGTGAAGATCAACCCGTGGCGTATGCTAGCCGAGTATTGAACAAAGCGGAAATGAACTATAGCACGACGGAGAAAGAGTTACTAGCCATAGTATGGGCAGTGAAACATTTCCGACCATACTTATATGGAAAAAAATTCACAATAGTAACGGATCACAAGTCTTTAGTGTGGTTATTCAATGTCAATGACCCAGGATCACGATTGATTCGATGGAGGCTAAAATTAGAAGAATACGACTACACAATCGTGCATAAGGCCGGTCAAGCGAATAGAAACGCTGACGCGCTAAGTCGGTACGTACCCGCCGACATCAATGGGATAGAAAAGGACGAAAGAGATAACACGAACGTCGAAAGACGATATACCGAGGAAGAGAAACGACGAATACTTTATGAATATCATGATGCACCGATAGGAGGGCATCAAGGAGTAGAACGCACGATAAACAGAATCCGATTAACGCATAATTGGAGAGGATTAACAAAAGATGTCGAAAATTATGTATCCAAGTGCGAATTATGCCAGAAGAATAAATTATCGCGAAAAATTAAAGCACCCTTAATAATTACTGACACAGCGGATAGACCTTTTGAGAAATGTGCGTTAGATATAGTAGGACCGTTAACACTGACCGAAAACGGAAATAAATACATCCTCACATTCCAGGATAATCTAACGAAGTTTAGCAAAGCAATACCGATACCTAATTAGGAAGCTAATACTATCGCAAAAGAGTTCGTAACAAAAATAATTTTTGAGTATGGCATTCCAGAAAAAATTTTAACCGACCAAGGTACAAATTTTCTAAGCGAAATTTTTAAGAGTACGTGTAAACTGTTGAAAATCGAGAAAATTCAAACAACGGCGTACCATCCCGAAAGTAATGGAGCGCTAGAACGTTCTCATAGAACGTTAGCGGAGTATTTGCGACATTACATTAACGCAGATCAGACCGATTGGGATGAGTGGACACCCTATGCGATGTTCGCGTATAACACGACTCCGCACACAGCTACAGGCTTCACCCCGTTTGAGCTTATTTACGGGCACCAAGCGACACTACCTACGGCACTGTCGCAACCGCCGAAGCCGACTTACACGTATGACGATTACGTGCAAGAGCTGAAGGAAAAATTACGTGCAACGCAACGAGTCGCAAAAAAACATTTGCGAACCGAAAAAGAAAAAGCAAAGGAAACCTACGATAAGAAAACCAAAGAAACCACTTTTAAGGTGGGAGAAAAAGTGCTATTGCACGACGACACCGTACGTCGAGGAAGATCAAAAAAATTGGAACCGAAATGGATAGGTCCATATACGATAATTGAAAAGAATTCTGAGGTCAATTATACCCTCAAAATGGGACGAAGAAGCATAAAAGTACACGTAAATAGAATAAAAGCCTTTATAGAACACTAAGCCGAAAGAAGCAGCAAAAGAATTAAATTTTAACATAAGGCGTACATAAGTAAAGAAATAAATAAAACATGCAAGTAAGAGTAAGTTTAAAAAAATTAATAAGTAGTAAGGTACTCACCAAATTAGGCTTACGGTCCTCCGACCGCTGGTTACGTCCAAGGTCACCTGTAGGATCCTCAAAGGGTACACCTGAGGCACCTCGTAACGGGGAGGGGGTGCTCGCCCGACAACCTCCTCATACCGCGGGGGTGGCGATCCACCCACAGCACTGTTTGCACCACGGTGCGCCGCGCGCAACCAATACGTGCGTAAGCACGCATTGCAACTTGCCGGCTCGAAATACAAGTTACAAGTTCGGCACCTCATGTTGTACCTTGTCACAACGTTAGCTCAAGACTAAACGAGCGTAAAGAAAAATCAAAGCGAAGTTATAACCGAGCAATAAAATAAATTCAAAGAAAAATAACTCGAGTCCTATTCTTGCAGGACATTAGCCTTCGTTCAGCACTTCGCAAGAGTAGCGAAACCTGACCTTGCACTTCCATTCGAGGTATTACCCTTCCACAATGAGCCGGGTATATACTTCGAGAAAATCGGAGAATTAAATCAGGTCGATTCTACTTGGAAAATGGTGATCAAATTGGATGTCAGGGCAATGGACCACCGTTATCAGCAGTTACAAAACTGCATGGCGCAAACCAGAGCGTTGTGCCATGACAAGCCACTAGAGGAAGATATGAAGCAAACTTGCCATACCTTCCTCCAAATAATCGAAAAGGACAATGAGCAAGTATCGAAGATACTAAGCCGGTTGAAAATCGCGTATCAACTTCCAAAGAAAACACGAAGAGGATTCATCGATGGATTGGGTACGATAGCCAAGACATTGTTCGGCACCATGGATGCTGACGATGAAAAATTAATAACAGAACAATTAAAGATGGTAAAAGAAAACCAACGGACGCTACAGCACGCCGTAAAAAATCAATTAAAGGTATTAAACGCAACAATTGCCCACGTAGGCAATGTGGAAAAAGTCCTACAAGAAAACGAGGATAAATTTATAAACATAACAGAGAAGATGCGACAAAGCTGGTTGCACGAAAAGGTCGGATATGGACGCCGGGAAGATTTGGACGAACACTTCCTCATATTAAAAGCGATCATAGACGATCTGACAACCGACATGAAAGACACCATAGAGCATCTAACCAGCGCGAAAAACGGGATCATTAATATAAGGTTAGTCCCGAGAGAAAGTATAATAAGCAATTTACAAGAGATAGCCTCCCAAATACCCCAAGGAACCCATTTTCCATTCTTAATAACGCCAGAAAACTGGGCCACAATCGAAAAATTCGCGAAGATTAGCGCTTACTATGACGGTACGAACATTTACACGGTTGTACAATTTCCACTTACTACGTACCCGATGTACGAGATAATAAAAGCAATCCCTTTACCCGTTCATAAGAGTGAAGACACATTCGTATTTGTAGAAATAAATCAAAGAATAATAGCGGTAGATAAGAATAGCCGAACTTATTTCACACTTATAGAAAACGAGTTAAATAAATGTACTAGAGACAATAATGTATATGTTTGCGAGCGAAATTTCCCCGTCCTTCACGTAGACAATAACGCGCCATGTGAAATACAAGCCTATGTAACCCTAAATACATATTCGAGCCGCTGCAGCGTTCGCAGCATACACGCAAAAACTACTATTTGGCTAGCATTAAATAACCCGAACGCGTGGCTATATTCGACGCAAGAGAAACAAACTATAGAGATAGCATGTAAAAACCAAGCAAGCCAAAAAGTAGAAATTGAACGAACAGGACGGATAACATTGAACGATAAATGCAAATTAGTGACGCCCGACATTACAATAAAGACGAACACGCAACAAGGAACGACGTACGTGCAGACGCATCTGCCCGATTACAACATAACGTTCACCGATACACAAAGGACAAGGCAACGGACAGACGTTAATGACGTAGTAAAATTCAAAAAGGTTGTAACAAACCCAATGGAAATTTTGGAACTAAGCAGAAAATTAGGAGAAATAAATACCGAGTTAGCAACAGACGACGTAGATATACATAAATACACAACGTATGGTCGTGGTCAAAAAGGTTGTCCGACTTTTTTTTATAATTTTTTGAACGCACTCTGTCATGTGAGAGTTGATGGTCCCTGCTCACGGCCATAACCTAAAGTTTCGCAGTGACATATTATCGGAGCAGATGGACAATCTATACAAGGTGTCGGAATAGTTTAAAATACCAGAAGAAGTATAAGCACGTGTATTTTGACGCAAGGAACAAAGCCAGTCATAAAGAGGAAAAAAGAGAAGAGGAATATGAGCAGAGAATAATAAGTAAAATGACCAGTGACCAATATTAGAAAAGAAATGTAAGAAATAATAATATACCCATATAAATATTTATATACCTATATAAATAACTTTAGACAAACAATTTTTATTAACAATTATCAATATGACAATAAAAAAATGCATAATTATGACATAAAATATATAATTAAAATAAATAAATACAATAGCATATAATAAGTAATAACTATTGCAGTAATTGTTATGCACTTGAAGCAAAAGAAATGACATTGTATGCAAAATTATTTTAAAGAATTCTAGTATATTATACATATTAGGCACATCATATATAGTTTCAGGAGGAGAAGCGATGAGATTAAGCAAAAATGTTATGCAAGAAATTGTTGGTGCATTCCTTGGTATAGATGAGGCAATGAGCTATGCAGAAGTTATGAAGTAAATTTGCCATTTTTATATTTCTTATTTTTGTAAAACATTAATAGGATAATCTACCTTTCTAGTAAACTAAAATTGTAGATACATCTTAGATCTTCTATTCTCTATTTTCTTTTTTTTTTATTTTAATTCCTTTACATGCTGGTTCTAGGCTTGTAAAATGAATAAACTTCTCTGTTGTGGTGTTTGATACTGCACCTACTGGGCACACATTGAGGCTACTATCGTTTCCGCAAGTGGTTGAAAAAGGATTGGGAAAACTAATGCGTTTAAAAATGAAGATTAGTCCCTTTATCACACAAGTTAGAATTAATCCATGCTATTTTGAGTATTTTTCCTAAAATTAATACATATTAGGTATATCAAGTGTCTTCCCCGAATTATTTAAATTGAAAAAAGATTGCTCTTTTATAGATAAGTTCGTTGTTGGGATTAACGGATTTCAATGTAGATACATTCTCCAATAAGATGGAGGAAATGCTTGCTGTCATGCGACAAGTTAACGAACAGTTCAGAAATCCCGATCAGACAACGTTTATATGTGTTTACATAGCAGAATTTTTGTCGCTTTATGAGACAGAACGACTTCACAAGAATTAACAAAATATGGTCTTGATACCGATAATATTATAGTGCTAATATTACCGATAATATTATAGTGATAATATTATAGCTCTAGATATTTATCTTGAATTTTATGTTTTGCAAGACACAGCCGACAAGGACTATCTCCATCTTTCAAAAATAACAGTTGGTTCACTATATAGATAGAGTATAATGAAAATAGGAAATCGATTACTATAGTATTATTAAAATAGGAAGTCGCGAGTTAAACAGGAAACCGCGAGTCAGCATAACAGCTGACTGTGCGGCCAGACTCTCTACCGAGAACCGGCGCGACCTAGAGAGGTTCGCGGAACGCTGACCGCGCAAGGACCCTGAACCGATCCCGCTTGACGACGATACGGAATAAATAGAGCGGAGGACAGGGTTCGGGAGGGCAGTTCAAAGTCAGAATTCGAGTCAGTGACAATTGTAACGCGTAATAATAAGAAAGATTATTGTATATTGAAAGAGAACTTGAATTTATTAAAGTGTTCGAAAGTAAAAGTCATATCGAGTCTGTGATTTCTCCCGACGACTTCCCCGCGGACAGCGATCCCAATATTCGTGCACGGAGCGGCACAACACTTCTTTCTCATAGTTTTTAAGTGAGCAAGTAGAAACTTGCACATTGCTTTCTCATAGTTTTTAAGTGAGCAAGTAGAAACTTGCACATTGCTTTCTCATAGTTTGTAAGTGAGCAAGTAGAAACTTGCACATTGCTTTCTCATAGTTTTTAAGTGAGCAAGTAGAAACTTGTACATTGCTTTCTCATAGTTTGTAAGTGAGCAAGTAGAAACTTTCACATTGCTTTCTTATAGTTTTTAAGTATACAAATTAGAAACTTACACATTACTTAATCAACATTTTATTTCGCTTATAAAGATTCCTCTATGAGGAAGCTTGTATTTTCTTTGATATATAATTATTAGTAAATATTTTTTAATTTGGCTTTCTCATAGAGGAAGCTTTATAAGCGAAATAAAATGTTGATTAAGTAATGTGTAAGTTTCTAATTTGTATACTTAAAAACTATGAGAAAGCAACCCAATAGGAACAGTATCGTTTTATATACGTTTATTAAACGTAAGTATGGTATAAAACTGGTATAGGTATATGGCATATACGTATATAGAATTAACGTTTTTTATACGATAGTGTAATATACGTTTATAACACTCGTTTTTACTACGTATGTTTAATACGAAACGTACTTTATACGTTGAAAAATAGTTTATGTAACACCAGAATTTTATCTACGTTTATAATACGTATAAAAATAATATAATATTCTGTTTAAATAAGCGTTTTTTTAATACGTTTATAATTGTCAAAAAATATCCCTTTAAATAACGTCTTAGGAATACGATTTAATATCCAGGTATGATATACTTTTTAAATACGTTAATAAAAGGTTGAGCGTATATTATATTTATATGCTTTCACCGCGGCAATTTTTAACAAATAATAAACGTATTTTATATCACATCCTGTGCTGATAATTACAAATTCGTTGAAATATTATTTATGAAATAAAAAACATAAACATTTGGGGAATACGATTATAATCCAGGTACGATTATTCAATTTTAATTATATTCTTTTTCGTTATTATATTCTTCTACATAAAAATATATTTTCCCATTCCTTTTATGTAAATTAATGACAGAAAATCTGCAATTTATATTTACGAATTTTTTAATATTGGTGCAGTAAATATTTTACACGTAAAAAAATATCGGCCTTTCCTCGCACTTTCGAAAATCACGTGTTTTGTTTTCGTTTCGAGCTTCGAAACTTTTTCGCGACGCCCGCCTTTGCACCCTCGCGGCTCGTGCGACTCATGCTCCTCTAGCGCCTCTCGCGAGGGCCCCCCCTCTTCCCCGCATCGACGCCGGCACACGACGGTATCGTGATTCGTTTTGTTTCGAGCCTCGAAACTTTTCCGCGACCTTCGTCACGCCAGCATTCGCGCCTTCGCATCTTCGCCATTATTGTTGTCGATCACCGATAGTTTAGTGCAGTTTAGTGACGAACGGGGGACACTGGAGATTGGACGAACGGGAGAGATTCGACATTTACAGGTAAAAATATTATTCTACTCTTATACTTCGTCTACAATGAGTCGTAGTCGTAAGATTTGTAAGCAAATCGACTATCCATAGTTGGCCGCATGGGGAAGTGATCCGCGCAGTTCCTTGGGCTTAAGAAACCTACGGCATTAACCCGAGTTCCCGACACCGCGGACAAGCACACACAATTACACATACACGCGCCAGTGAATCCAATCAGACTTTTGGTATTTCCATTCAGTCTCTGCTACACTACAATATACCACAGACTCAGTATAACAAACAGTGGAAAAAGCTGGCCATATTGTCCTCTGAAAAGAGGCAGGAGCCAATATAATTAAAGAAGAAGAAGAAGACTATCCATATATAGTCAAGTCTTATATATTCTTGACTGTTGGTTGATTTGCTGTACGACCTTATAATTACGACTCATTGTAGACGACGCATTAATATTTTCCAAAATAAATGTGAACAAATAAATTCATTTTTAGTTAAGTAATGAGGTAGAAGCAACGTGTAAATTATATTTTCACACGTATGCGATTGTCGACAGCTTCGCAGTTTTCGGCCTGAAATATTAATTACGTGCTTCTTCGCGACCTTCGTCACACTAGCCATCGTGCCTTCGCACCTTCGCTATCATCGTTGTTGATCATCGATCGATGATAGTTTAGTGACGAGCGGGACACTGGAGATTGGATGAACGGGACAGATTGGAGATTTACAGGTAAAAATTATTCTACTCTTAATATTTTCCAAAATAAATGTGAACAAATGAATGTATTTTTAAGTAAGTAATAAGGTAGAAGCAGCGTGTAAATTATTTTTAGACGTATGTCGGCAGTTTCGCAGTTTTTAAATATCGTCTGAATTGTTAATTACGTGCATTTTTATATTGCTTTTTAGCGTAGATGAATTTGTCATTTATATATATTTACTGCATAATAAAAATAGCATTTTTCAACAAATTTCTTCATTTCTATTTTGATAGATTTGTAAGTATGTAAGTATTTATAAATCGTAAATTCAACTACGCTACAAAGCAGTATTAAAATACACGTTAACAATTCAGACGACTAAAAACTGCGAAATTGCCGACAATCGCATACGTTTAACCCTATTTTCTCCAACCATGCCCTTTCGTGTCCTACAAGTTTCTAATCCTCGCATCATAACTCATCACGAACGAATTGACGAAATTTAATGTTCCAAAGCGCAAATTAAAACTAAAAGTAGTAGCTTTAATTTGCGCTTTGGAACATTAAATTTCGTCAATTTGTTCGTGAGTTATGATGCGAGGATTAAAGAGGCGGAAAAAACGTTGGAGGAAATAGGGTAAAAAATAATTTACACGCTATATTTTTATCTAATTACTTAATGTAAAAATACATTTATTTGTTCCTGCAATTTATGTAAAAATTAATAACAAATAAAATAAACATTTACAAATTTTACATAAAACATGTTTTATTTGTATGTATATATATTTGTATGTATATATGTATATATATTTGTATGTGTATATATATATATATATATATAATTTACTGTGAAAATTTGTCACGAGAGAGTCATTTTTGCCCATTAAATTTTTGCCAATTAAACCCATATTATGAAATTCAACTCATTAAAATATTGAATTCGGTACTGAAATACCGATGTTTCAAGTTAGCCAATTTTTGGGAAGTGATCTCGCACTTTTGATTGATGCTCTATATGATATATATATCTCATATAGAGCATCAATTTCATGAAATATTTCATGATTTGTTTATCAATGATTTATAACGTATTGCTTATATTATACAAAATAATTATAATAATAACACAGGCCGACATGAATTTTGACCCAGAAACGGCAGTATGTTATTCCAAAGGATTTTGGCATGCTAAAACCAAATTCGTAGCCCAAATTGCTCCATTCGGGATTACATACTGCCGTTTCTGGGTCATAAAAAATTATTTTTTTGTAGGCTTGTGTAATTATTATTAATAAATATTTTTTCAGAAAATTGCTTCAATTAGTTTATGTTTTGTAGGCATAAGAATTTAATTATTAATTATTATTATTGATATTAATTGCAATAACATTGCTAAATAATAATTTCCTTGTTTTTTCAAAGGTATTTCGAAAAATGTGTGATAATATAAAACTTTTAAGTAAACGCCAGAGACGTCGAAAGGTAACCCAATCAGTGAAAAAGATATTAACAAATGTGAACACTGAAAATAATAATTCCAATATTTTGCACAGTGTTAGCAATCTTTTACCTGATGTATGCTTCAATATCGAAAATAATGATACGGTACATGATGATATAGTAGTAGATAACGTAGATGTACTAGATTATGAAAATATTCCCACTATATCGGCTAAAAATTGTAATTCTGGTAGCATCTTTGAGAGTTATTCTTTTCATTCTGCCGAAAATGACTATTCTTCTGAAAACATTGATGAGAGTAGTAAGGACAAAGATGTAGTGAAGCATACATTCTCAGTAAATCCGAAAACTTTTACCAATGATTTGCGTCGACTAGCTAATGTCCATAATCTTACACATGCTGCATTGGATCAAATTTTGAATTTAATTAATCCGGCCTACACATTTTTGCCTTCTACCGCCAAAATCCTGTTACATACACCTAGAAAAGTAGAAACAATTCCTTGTGACAATGGGAAGATGTGTTACTTCGGCGTGGAACATTGTTTAATTAATAAATTACGAAATGGTGGATTGAAACAGGATATTCCGACTGTTAAACTGATCATAAACATTGATTGGGTTACCTATATTTAAGAGTAGCAGTACAAACTTATGGCCAATTTTAGGTCGTAGCGATGATCTTATTGATGACCGCCCATTCATGATCGCATGTTTCTGTGGCGAAGGGAAGCCATCAAATCTTGACCATTATCTCAACCCTTTCATAGAAGAAATTAGTTCTTTGCGAGAACACGGTTTTCAGTATAATGGTAAAATACTGTATGCCGAAATTGAATGTTTTGCTGCCGATGCACCGGCAAGAGCTATGCTAAAAATGATTAAAGGACATACAAGCACATATGCGTGTGAAAGGTGCACTATTAAAAAAGTGAAAAAAGCAAAATATTTTCCGACTAAAATAAAAAATCGGTAGTTTTACGAACTAATAATGATTTTATATGTAATAAAATAGATGGTCGCCATATCAAAGGTAAATCGCCCTTACTTACATTAAACGTAGATATGATAACACAGTTTGTGCTAGATCCTATGCATTTAGTATACCTAGGAAGTGCGAAACGTCTACTTATAAAGTATTGGGTCGAAGTAGGCCGTCATTGTAAACTCTCGCGACAAAACATTTCAGCCATAGATTACAATATACAAGTAATACGTCCATTCGTCACTGCAGACTTTTGTCAAAAACCTCGAAGTCTAGTGCACCTACATAGATTTAAAGCAACAGAATTTCGTTTTTTTACTTTATACAGTGGTCCAATTGTCACACATAACATTCTTGACAATGTTAAGTATGATCATTTTATACTACTACATGTAGCAATCACTATCTTATCCAGTGCGCCCTTGATCAAATCTTATTTGCATATTGCTGAAGAAGCTATTAGGCAATTTGTTTGCAAAGCTGCCGAAATTTATGGTGAGGATTTTGTCGTATATAATATTCATTCATTATTGCATCTTTGCACAGACGTACAAATATACGGCCCCTTAGAAAGATACAGTTGTTTTCCTTTCGAAAACTATCTCCAATCACTAAAAAGACGAATTCGCTCAAAACGATTACCTCTAGAACAAGTATGCAATCGTATTGCAGAAGAAGTGGACATTGATATTGAAATTAAATCAGCTACTTCGAATTTTGTACCTAAACAAGTTCATTACCCAAATCCAAATATAGTTTCTTATTTTACATGCGAAAAATTAATAAATGGAAATACAAAATTATCTTGCAAAATTCCTGACAATACTGTAGCCATTGGCAATCGAATTTATGTTATCAATCAGTTTGTTTATATTGACGGTAAATATAAATGTATTGGGGCTCCATTTAAATTCTCAGAGGATTTGTACCAGCATCCAATACGTTCGTCTAAACTAGGTATTTATTACGTAAGAAGTATAAACGTGAACAATTCGACTACATTTTTTGTTGATGACATATCGTTTAAATGCCTCCGATTGCCATTTATGGATGGGTTTGCAGTTTTTCCCATTATTCACCATGTGTTGTAATATTTTCTTTTAGGCCATAAGTTGCTGCATTATAATGCATAAGTATCATAAATGTCATAAGTAATTTAATTATATTTTGAATAATATATTCACACATTGTTCGTGATTCCTTTTAGACTAGAAATATTGTAATTTTACATGTACATTAAAAACTAATAAGTAGCGAATAAAATACGCATTTATTTATTTATATCTATTGTATGTATAGAATTATTGAATTATGTCTACAAACATAAATAAAGCGAGTAAAACTTATGCCCTCGTGGAATTCATAAATGGAGGCAAAAAACAGTGTGCCGTTGTACCATTGATATGGCTCATAGAAGACCGGAAAATTTGTTATTGGCCAAAAACGAAAACTGAACAAGCGTTTGAAAAACTTGTATTAGATCATGTACCATACGATTCAACGTGGTACAAATGTAAAACCCACAGAATATTAAAAACTTCAGGTATGGATTTCGATATAAAATAGAAATTTATATTTTTTTATTATTTACATTTTTTAACGTATACATATGTAATATGCAGAAGATTATGATGCCATTGTAAAATATATGGAGATCATCTTGGAGCACGGATCAACAGAAGATGACGGAACGGGTATTTCGGACGTATCTTTGAAAAAACAACTATTGCAACACTGTGATGATGCGGAGGACTCCACTACTTCACAGTCATCGGACTCGGAAGTACATGCTAAAACAGCTAAAAAACGTCGAAAGAAGCCTAAAAATATAGAAGGCATGTCTGAGGGTTCCGATTCCTCCCACGTATTGATTGTACCAAAGAAAAAACAGAAACAGGAAAGGTTTGATGAAGAAAAAACTAAAAACGCCAACGCCAGGGTACAATCTCGAGGTTAGTATGCATTGTAAAATATTTGTATATAAATGTGTGTAATAGACTGGGATATATTTAGGGGTCCCGGTACTTTCCGATCACCCTGTATATGCATATGTATCATACTCTGAAAATTGTATGAAAAGTAGACAAGTGTCATTATTTTTTCTAAACGAAACATATGCTGGTCAAAATAAAATTATGTATAATTTTATTATTTACAGAAAATGACGGAGTGGGTATTTCGGATGTATCTCCGAATAAAGAACTATTGCAAAAATGTGATGATGGAGAAGACTCCGATCCTTCACAGTCATCGGACTCGGAAGTACATGGTAAAACAGCTAAGAATCATCAAAAAAAACATAAAAATACGAAAAACATGTCTGATGATTCTGATTCTTCTCACTTATTGGCGGTATCAAAGAATAAACAGAAACAAGAAAGATTTGATCGAGAGAAAACCCAAAACGCCAACGCCAGAGTACAATCTCGAAGTTAGTATACATTGTAAAATATTTATATGAAAATGTGTCTTAATATACTGTTGTATATTTAGAGATCCTGGCACTTTCCGAACACCCTATATATCATATGTATATGGGGCATTTTTTTCCAACGTTACACCCATGCTGCCCATTTTTTATTTGATCTAAAAATTTTCAAAAAAATCATAAAATCTACAGAAAAATGTAAGCTTTCGAATGGTGCGTGGCAAAATTACCGAATTCAATCAGATCCTCAAAAGGGAAAACCAAAGAAAAATGATGAAAACGATATGGAGCTCTGTCAAAAAGGCCACCTCCCCTGCCCATTTCAATTTTTGATATAAAATTTTCGAAAAGGACTTAAAATGTTCGTTGGTCTATTTTCCGATGCTGTATGACGTTTTTGAAAATTTAAAATGGCGGACCCAGAGAATGCTCCATATCGTTTTCATCATTTTTCTTTAGTTTTCCCAAATTTCGAGGATAATCTGATAGAATTCGGTAATTTTGCCACGCACCATTCAAAAGCTTAGATTTTTCTGTAGATTTTATTTTTTTGAAAATTTTTAGATCAAATAAAAAATAGGCAGCATGGGTGTAACGTTGGGAAAGAATGCCCCATATATATCATACTCTTAAAATAGCATAAAAAGTAGACAAGTGTGTCATTATTCTTTCTAATCAAAACATACCGATCAAAGTAAAATGATGAATAACTGTAATATTTACAGAGCCTTTGAAAACTTTTTACGCAAGCAGAATCGAAAACGGCAACCCGATTTCTTCATCAGTAAGTGAGGGAGAAAACGATTCAACGAAAATCCTATCGCAACAGCAATTCCAACAATATGTCATACAGCGATTCGAGGAAGTAAAGGCATTGCTGGAACAGAACAATGCTTCTTTTGTTCGTCTTCTGAATTCTCTTCAGACGTACATGAATCCAACTTCAAAACCAGATGGATTTCCTGACTTGCCTTTAACAACCGAAGATGAATTCCGAAAATTAGAACTGATGCTGTCAGAAAAAGTGCCGGATAACCCTGATGGCCGAGAGGCACCCGCACTTACTTATACATACTTGGTACATATGTTCAAAAATCTTCTTTTTGTATTACATCTTTATGACAATAAAATTATGCATTGAAAAAAATGTGCTTACAGAAAGGACGACTGTCGACAATTGGTGGAGCTGACCAGAGGTCCTGCGTCATGAATATATTAAAATTTGTAATGACGAACCAGCTGGCTATGTCCTATAATTGGAAAGGGCAACATAATAAAAAAAGTTTTGAGGGAACAAAATTACGCGAAGTTATTACGGGTACGTAAACAAGTTAACAGTAAACATAACGTAAACAGTTATAAACAGTTATAATATTTTATTTTCTATATAATTTCCATAATTCATATCCGTGATCAGATTAAAATATCTTCGTTGTCTTAGTCACAAAGTTCCTCGCAAAAAAAATGAGTGAAAAGCATTAGCAAATAAAAAGTTGAGACATCACTATTTTTTAAGTGGCAAGTTTATCGGTTATAATTATATTTGTCAACTTCATGAGATCGACATTTTAAAACTATTGTTGTTTCCAATTTAAACATATTTTCTTTTTTACAGAAGCGGCCAAGGTTCAATTCCGTGGAAAAGAATCATCGGATACAGCTATAAAAGACGCGATTCAAAGTTGGCTGAAGTTAGCGAAAAATAGACACGCATACGGTTCAACAAAATAGTATTAGTGTACTAGGGTCATTCATACTTTCAAAATGTTTAATTGTTTTCTACTATGTGTAAGTAAAACAATAGAATAAATGATATTTCATACAAATTGTCATATTTTCTTTACAATATATGTATATTTACAACGTTGCTGCAAGATCTGTGCTGTATGGGTAATAAACATTTATTGGAAGTGCAGTATACCTATGCAATGCCATATACTCATTAATACTCATTTTTTATTTTCTTAAATTCGGATTTAACCCTCGGTGCAACAGATGGGGTGTGACATACCTTATCAGCAAGATTTTAACTCTTATAATTTTTATAGAAATATTACACGCAAGTTGCCGTTTCGTGTAGCTGGAATTACGTCGCAACTTCAGCTACACGACACGGCAACTTGCGCGCAGTATTTTTAAAAAAATTGTAGGAGTTTAAATCTTGCTGCGGTATGTTACATTTCACCTGGTTCACCGATGGTTAAAAAACGAAAATTATTGCTTTATCAGAACGTATTTTATACGGCTAAATAATACGAACATTATTTGGATTTAAGAAACGAATAAATTATTGCTCTATTAGTACGTATTTTATACGGTTACATAATACGTAATTTATTTGTTTCTTACATCCGAATTTAATTCGTATATGTATAACGTTTAATACACGAATAAAAATTGGTATATGAAAACGTACATGAGACAATCATAGAAACGGAAATTATACTCAGGTCATATACGTTTAATATATCATGTTTATACTATACGCTAATACCATAAATATACGTATATTATACCTTCGTGTTCTTATTGGGAATGTGCAAGTTTCTACTTGCTTACTTATAAACTATGAGAAAGCAATGTACAAGTTTCTACTTGCTCACTTAAAAACTATGAGGAAGCAATGTGCAAGTTTCTACTTGCACACTTAAAAACTATGAGGAAGCAATGTGCAAGTTTCTACTTGCACATTTAAAAGCTATGAGGAAGCAATGTGCAAGTTTCTACTTGCACATTTAAAAGCTATGAGGAAGCAATGTGCAAGTTTCTACTTGCACATTTAAAAGCTATGAGGAAGCAATGTGCAAGTTTCTACTTGCACACTTAAAAGCTATGAGGAAGCAATTTGCAAGTTTCTACTTGCACACTTTTTATTATCCTAAAACATTATTTTTTGAAGTCTGAATTATTGTGACTTAACATGTTCTAACTGAAGTCTCAATTATTGTGACTTGAGATGTTCTAATTTTATTCGTTCAACTTTTTTTCTTTTCTCTCTTTCTTGATGTATCTCTTGTTTTCTCTCATTTGTAATCTTATTTGCAAATTCATCTTTTTTAATATCATTAATATTACTCTCCGTTATGTTTTTCCCCTCGTTCAAAGAACAATCACGTTTTCGTTTCATATCTTTTTGTATATTTCGTAATTTATATTTATATTTTTTGTCAGTTTGTAATTCACGTATAAATTTCTGTTTTATAATAATTTTTCGGGATTTTAATTTATTTCTTTAAATGTTAATCAAATTATTGAGACTTGAGATGTTCTAACTGTCCCCCTTAGAAATAGATGAATAGTGAGTAAATTAAGGTTTAACCCTATTAAGTCACACTTCCCGAAAATCCCGTACCGGTCACACTGGGTGAAATACACCCCAGCGTGTTTGCACGTGTATAAAAAATTGTAGGTGACCTTAAAAAACAAAATATCTTGTAGTTTAAGTCTTCCTTGAAAAGACTGAATAGGTTTGATTTGCAAAAAATTAATTTAACATATGTACAAAAATTGTTGAAAAAAAATAGTCGGAAAAGTGACTTTTTTCACAAAAACTAATGTAACTTTTTTAATTTTTAAGATATTTTAATTTTTTAAACGGTTTTTTCATCCTCAGATGATGCACTTTTACTGATTATTGCAGTTTATGCGGCCGTTCCGAAAAGTATATTTATTTTGAGGTATGAAGGTGCGATTTTTTGCGGAAAAATCGAGAAAAATGAAAAGACATTTTTATGGAAAAAATAGCAATATATTTATGAAAAATGGTTTAAAAAATATGAAAAAAATATATTTACGTTGCAAATTACATACTTTAAGTAAATAAAAAGGTTACAATTTTTTATTCGATGCCATAGGCACATTCAACGCATAAATATGCGCGATGCTTGTCGCACATCGGTCGAAGGCAAGTGGGACACATGGAGCCTGTCTTTTTATCAGTTCCTCTCGGGAAAATTCGACATCTTTTTTGCCTATCCAATTTTGGGCGGTTCTCTCCAAATGCAGACCTGTCCTCGAGGTGCAGGATATTCGCAATACCGCATTTGATGTCCTTGCGAATTGTTGGTATTGTGTGTCGTTCTTGCAGGTGTGCCTTGACCAAATGTAAATATATATATATATATTTACATTTGGTCAAGGCACACCTGCAAGAACGATTGGTCAGGGCACACAGTGGGCATACGGAAGCCTGGCCCTTGGTCGCCGGGGAGATGGCTGGATACCTGAGGCATCTGTTTAACAGGTGTCTCGCTACCGGTCGTTCCCCAGAGAGTGGAAGGTTGCCAGCCTGGTGCTCATCCCGAAGGAGGGCAAACCAGCGGGCTCACCCTCGGTTTACAGGGTCTGCTAGACGAGGCAAGCAAGCTCTTCAAACGAGTCATCGCTGAGCGCCTCGTCCAGCACCTGTCCCGGACTGGTCCGGACTTATCTCCAGACCAGTACGGCTTCCGAGTGGGGAAATCTACGGTGGATGCGATTCCTCGTATCCGTTCCCTCTTGGAAGCCGTGGTGGAGGAGGGCGGGGTGTTGCTAGGAGTGTCATTCGACATTGCGAACGCATTCAACACCCTGCCTTGTGAGGTTATACGGAGGGCCCTAGAGTACCATCGGGTTCTTCCACACTTGATGGTCATAATCTATGACTACCTCCGGGACAGGAGAGGGGCGGCGCGGCGGGCCCTAGCGCGGTATCCCTCTCCCTGCGGACCCTACGCGGCCCTAACGCGGTATCCCTCCCCCGCGGACCGTACGCGGGCCGTTCCCCTCTCCCCGCGGGCCGCCGCGATGTCCCGAAATACGGCTCTTCCCAGAAAATTATGAGATACCGCGCAGTTCTACTCCTTACATCAGGTGATACGCGATACGCGACATTCAATACTTACCCCAAATTGTTTACTTATCACTCATCGACGATCGCCTTTGTATTACAAAACGCCACCTGTAAAACGCGCACCAAAATTCCCCATGAAACGAGACGCCGCCTGTAAAACGCGCTCCAAAATTCTCTATGAGTTAGAACTCCCATAGTATTACTACTCTGCCACTACCTTTCTTGCACTTTACGTGACGCTCGGATCTGGCGGTCTTCCATAACGCTCCCGCGCCGAATCGCGTTCATAGAAGTATTTTCGTGACGCTCGGATCTGACGGACTTCCGTAACGCCTTCGCGCCGAATCGCGCTCATAAAAGTATTTCCGTGACGCTCGGATTTGACAAACTTCCGTAACGTTCCCGCGCCAAATCGCGCTCATAGAAGTATTTCCGTGACGCTCGGATCTGATGGACTTCCGTAACGCTCCCGCGCCGAATCGCGCTCATAGAAACATTTCCGTGACGCTCGGATCTGACGGACTTCCGTAACGCTCCAGCGCCGAATCGTTTCATCGAGGTTTGACCTAATATGCATATTTACCGTAAGTTGTAAAGCGAGGTTTCCCCCCCCCCCCCCCCCGATCCCTGTGGAATACGCTCCTCTGTCCACGCGTGTACTTTGTAAGTTGTAAAGCGAGGTTCACCCCTTCCCCCCCCCTGTGGAATACGCTCCTCTGTCCACGCATGTACTTTGTAAGTTGTAAAGCGAGGTCCACCGCCCCCTTCCCTGGTCCCTGTGGAACATGGGGTTCCCTGGCGAAGAGAAGGTAAATATTAGGCGTATGCAGTCAAAAAATTCAAAATCTGGCAAAATAGTAAAAACTTGAATATTTAACCCTTAACTAGCACTATGGGGTGTACAACACCCCAAAACGGATTTTGTCAACTTTAGGCATTTTTCTCGGTCGGTTAATCTATGAATTTCGCATCGCAGTGCCATTTGTCATTAGTTCGAGTCACCAATGACACTTTCCAATACGTTCCACCTGGCAGAAATCGTCAGTGCCCTTCCAAACACAATTCGAATCAGACGTATGGAATTGCTGGGGTGCTGAACACCCCAAGTGCAGGTTACGTGATTTTGTATTGAAAAGTTTTTTGAAGTGAAACTTCTTAGGGCACGGGGGGTGATTCGAACCGGAAGCGTCACGGAAGTCCGTCACGGAAGTCGCGTCACGGAAGTCGCGTTATGGAAGTCGCGTTATGGAAGTCCGTCACGAAAAGTCGAACCTTCTACGGGAGTGATTCGGAGCGTCGCGTTACGCGTTCGCGTTATGGAAGTCCGTCACGAAAAGTCGAACCTTCTACGGGAGTGATTCGGAGCGTCGCGTTACGCGTTCGCGTTATGGAAGTCCGTCACGAAAAGTCGAACCTTCTACGGGAGTGATTCGGAGCGTCGCGTTACGCGTTCGCGTTATGGAAGTCCGTCACGAAAAGTCGAACCTTATACGGGAGTGATTCGGAGCGTCGCGTTACGCGTTCGCGTTATGGAAGTCCGTCACGAAAAGTCGAACCTTCTACGGGAGTGATTCGGAGCGTCGCGTTACGTGTTCGCGTTATGGAAGTCCGTCACGAAAAGTCGAAACTTATACGGGAGTGATTCGGAGCGTCGCGTTACGCGTTCGCGTTATGGAAGTCCGTCACAAAAAGTCAAACCTTCTACGAGAGTGATTCGATGCGTCGCGTTACGCGTTTGCGTTATGGAAGTCCGTCACGAAAAGTCAAACCTTCTACGAGAGCGATTCGGTGCGTCGCGTTACGCGTTCGCGTTATGGAAGTCCGTCACGAAAAGTCGAAACTTATACGGGAGTGATCCGGAGCGTTGCGTTACGCGTTCGCGTTATGAAAGTCCGTCGCGAAAAGTCAAAAACTTCCATGGGCGTGATTCGGCTTGGGAGCGTTACGTTAATTCACAAGTTAAATTTTAATTATAAATTACAGGCGATGCAATTTACAAATAAATAAAAATTGATTTGTGAATTACACAGGCTTTAATTCACAAATAAATTTTTCACAAATTAATTTTTATACAGTGAATATACACCGTTGACCAAAATATCGGTGTTCTCTCTTATGATTGTTTATTTATACGTGTTATTGCGATAAATATTACCACATGCCTCAGTGGTCGAATTGGCACGACGCCTGCACAGAAAGCGAGAAGTTCCAGGTTTGAACCCTGGCTGGGGTAATATTTTTCACAATAAAAATTAAATTATTTAAAATTAAGATGCTTAAATTAAGCGTTGAGATAAAAGGACCAGAATCTTGGTTAAAATGTCCTGACGATTATGACCGTCAGGAACGATTGCCAGTTACGTCGAAGAAATTTAATATGGTAAAAAAAATATACGTGTGGCCTCCACGCGCGGCAGAAGTGAAACTTCTTAGCTGTGAGGAATAGGATAGTATCTCGTTTATAGTATCTGAATGCCTATGTAATTCAGAAATCAAATTTTAATTATAAATTAAAGCGGATGCAATTCACAAATAAAAATTGATTCGTGTATTGAAACCTGTATAACACAAATAAAATTTTAATTATAAAAGTGAAGTTTCAGGTTATGAGAAAAATTTGTCTATATATAATTATATGTATATAAATGTAACAGTTGGCAACAGTTGACCCATATATAATTATATATGGGCAAATTTTTCTCATAACCTGAAACTTCACTTTTATAATTAAAATTTTATTTGTGTTATACAGGTTTCAATACACGAATCAATTTTTATTTGTGAATTGCGTCCGCTTTAATTTATAATTAAAATTTGATTTCTAAATTACATAGGCATTCAGATACTATAAACGAGATACTATCCTATTCCTCACAGCTAAGAAGTTTCACTTCTGCCGCGCGTGGAGGCCACACGTATATTTTTTTCATTTTACATTTGTAGTGACTCGACGCTGTTGTATGAACGTAAGTATCCCATAAAAAGTTGAAATAATTTTTTTCGTACAATAACATTGCAGCCGGAGGCTGCATGGGAGACGCCGCAGTTAGAACCACAGATCGAGGGCCTGCAGGACCAAGCGGACCGGATCGGCGTGGGGGCACCCAGGGCCCTACCGAAGATCGTTGATGTATCAACATACGTCCCAAGGTTGGTCGTCCGTCCACCAAACACCCCGCCTACGTAGATTAGGCGACAACCGGCGTGAACACTCGCGTACGAATAGATTTAACCTTCCTTTCTCGTTTTTGCGCACCGCGATCTTAGCGCGTTACTATGATGTCCATATGACAACCCCGTTCCGATATAGATAGTAAGTGGCACAGCGGCCACATAAACAAATGATGGTTGATTATCGTTTTATTTTTTTCATTAGCTAAGATATGATTCAGTTGATTTGCATGACGACATTTGGCTAACCTTGCGAGAGTCTTCCTACCAACTCAGTATTAATAAGATAAAGGGAGCAACCCCGTGATTCAGCGTTATCGCGCACTAGCGTGAGTAGTTGCGCGTGACAGTGCGCGTTGCAGGCAGAATAATGCGTTGTGCATGAGAATCGCGTCACACGGTGTTTTCGCGAGGAATACCGACATAGCGCGGCTGATGGACATCCGTGATGCGCGAATAAGCGATTTTTATTCTCGACGGGTGATCGTGCACCAGGAGTCGCGCACAAACGTCATCTACGGGAGAGGATCATCCGAGGTGGCTATACGAGTCACGAGGAACACGCTTCACGTGTCCCCGGCGTTGTCAGATGAGCGTGCTGCAAAATCACTGCACGCACCTCTTCTCCTGGAGAGGACGATATCTACGTGTTCGTTGAACACCGGCGAGCGTTGTAATCGTGATTTCGATCAAGTTCGACGTCTGTGCGGGAAGAACACGGCACAGACCTGATTCAAGCGAACAGGCTTTACAAACGTGTTCCCGGGATGTCAATTAAGACACCCATGGTGGTCAGTTAAATCGATCGCTGTGCGGGAAGATCCCAGCACAGACCTCGTACAGCCAAACCACCATCGGGAATGGTCTATCGAGATCCGAAATAGGGTGAATACCGAGTTTCACCCCGGTCCGACCTGGGTGCCGGAAACACCCAGCACGGGCACTCTCCTCTGGGACAATCGCCTGCGATGGCCTCACTGAGCCCCCAGAAGTCCAGCGCACCGGATCCCCTCGATCTGCGAACTCTGTGCTACGAGATCGACGCACACACCATCTACGGGGACCAGACCCATACCGATGCGTTTCTAAGTTCATAATAGGCACGCGAATCGCGATCCCGCTTCGATTCGTCGCGTGTGCGGCAAAAACCTTGCACACGGGTGCGAGTCGCGAATAATCGTGATAAATCGTCTTACGGGAGGCCAAGTAGCCCTACCATCGCGATCCCGTTCGAATCGGATGGCTGTGCGCCGAAATCCCAGCACACGCGTTTACATCTAGAAAATGTCATATGGGTGTGTGCAGGAGGATGTAACAATCATAGCCGTCAAGCGCGAGCGATATCCGTGGTCCAGATCCCGAGATATATCTAAAAATCCATATCTGTGTAAATTATCTGAAATCATGATAATATGTTATATCAAATATCCTCGCATTCAATTTCCGGCAAGCGCGAGACATATCGAGGGGCAAAAACGACATTCCTGCGTGTTTGTCAGACTTGTTTGTCCGTACGCAGCTGCGAACAGGCGACGATCACGTGATGGCTGATGCAATAACAAGAGTGGGAGTACCGCCTCGAGAGGGGACGTACGCCGTTGCGAGCGAGCGATCCTGGTTAGTCCGCCGGGAGAAGTCATAGCGACAACACATTTCTCGTAACAACCGGGGAGACCCGCTTACGGAGCGATATCCGGGTTATCGCGAATAACGAGTTTCGCGATACTTATAAATTTTCCGACATAGTGCGGTAATACTTAAAGAGTAGTCGATCGGGAGAGCGCGCCGTGGTAACACGTTCTGACATGTACAATCAGCCGCGAGCGAAGATTCTCGTTACAACCGGTGACACCCGCCTACGGAGCGATATCCGCGACTTTTCGTGATAAGTTAGCGCGATCGGTACTCGTGATATTTTCAAACTCTGATATCCGTTTACCAAACCGAGGACAGTCATACGGGAGAATACGTTATACTCGTATTCTCACGACCACCGATGATAATCGAGTTGCGGAGTGTCGGACGAATTATTCCGAGTTTTCACGATTTATACGCGCCACACACGAACTGTAACCAGCGATCATAGTGTCACACCGCGAGTGATTGTAAATCATTGTGAATCGCATTGTAATGACTATTTATTCTGCAATAATATGAATAAATACATTGTTATTTAAAGTGATATACCGAGTGTCAGCAGTCATTCGACGATATTTTGTGCCCTATCCTGAGTCACCTTCCAAGCGGGAGATTCGCGTAATCACCATTCCTGCGGAAATTAAGTGCGAGTAAATGCACATTGCTTACGCTATAAGCATATAGTATACGATACTTACCTGAGATTCTGCGACGATCCTGTGGGTCCATCCGTGACGATCCTGTGGTCCAGCATCGTTGGTAGTAAGCGGCTTCTACGAAGGAGGTCCATCCGTGACGAGACGCAGAGCGGCCAGCAGCAGTCCGGAACACTTGAAACAGAGAAAGAAAAAAAGGGGAATTAGTCGACAGATACGGTTAGTAGTATACTTACCTTTCTCGATTTAACGGGTAAAATTGAGTGGCAACCGTGCTACACGAACTTTGAGTAAATTTCGGTAGTTTGACGAATGAGTCGTGTCACGCGTTACACCACGTGCCCGGTTACAACCTAACCTAATTTCATGCTTAGATGGAGCGCGTTTTACGCAGTCGAACAATAAATAACAATAAATAACAATAAATAACAATAAATTATAATAAAATAATAACAATAATATTATAACAATAATTATTATAACAATAATTATTTAACAATAATTATTATAACAATAATTATTATAACAATAATTATTATAACAATAATTATTATAATTATTATAATAACAATAATTATTATAACAATAAATAACAATAAATTATAGTTTTGGAAAATATAAAGACTTTCTATGAAAATCTCTTACAGTAAAATTGATTATCCCTGACTTAAACATAAAATAAAAATAAGTTTTCTTATAAAAATCAAGATTTCGATTCAAAAAAAAGGGGCACAGGCGATCATGAAAATAAATACCTTTTTTTAAATACCCACTACAATCATAATTTTTATCGTAAAGTACTCTATCTCAAGAACATCGTGTTAAATTTTTATCAAAAAATATTTATTTTTGACTGAGATATGATTTTTTTTTAGCAAAACAAGCCATTTTTCGTAACAAATTTTTTTCAAGAATTTTTTTGAAGCCTCAAAACTAAAAATTTCATAGTTTAGGCTAATGGGTATCATTTTCCAGTGTTTAATGTATGTACTTGTTTTTTTTCAAGCCTATTGAAGCCTCCATTTCGCCGTACCGAACGTTCAAAGTGTGTGGGGGTGTACAATTGACTGGGACTCTACCTTTGCTAATATTCCGGTGGATGAGGCTACTGAACTCCTTTACTTACATTTGAATTTCGCGATCAATGCTTATGTTCCCTCTTATGCTATTTTTAAATCTACTTATCCAGCATGGGTCACCAAAGAATTAATTTCCCTAATCAGGGCTAAGAAGGCGGCGCACGTAAGATATAAATGCACTCTCTCATTCTCTGATTATCTATCTTTCTCTCATCTTAGAGCTAGATGTAAATCTCTGTCTGCCGTTTGTTGGTCTGATTTTATTGATTGAACTGAACATACGCTATCGAATAATACGAATCTTTTCTGGAGTTTTATCAGAAACATTAGATCTTCTGAACCTTGCGCCTCTCATATTTTACATAACGACCATTTACTGGAGGATGATGAATCTATTGCAAACTGCTTTGCCGATTATTTCGAATCTGTATATACCAATAGCGATGTAATCAACGAATATCCCGACAATAATTTTATCTCAAATCACCCCTTAGATCTTTTATCCCTGGACATATCAATTTCGGATGTATATAACGAAATTTTTGAGCTTCCATTGAGCTGTTCCGCAGGGATGGATGGCATTCCACCATTATTTCTGAAATCATGTGTCTTTGTCGCGTCTAGATTTCTGTGGCTGATCTTTAATAAATCATTGAAGGATGGTACCTTTCCGTCTCTTTGGAAGCAATGTCTCGTCTCTCGGATTTTTAAAGGAGGTGACCGTCAATCAGTCACTAATTATCGCCCTATATGTAAACAAAATATTATGCCGAAAATTTTTGAAGGCATTGTGGCACGAAAGCTTGGCTCCTTATGTAAAAACATTATTATAAAAGAACAACATGGATTTGTACCGGGACGCTCGACGACGACAAATCTTGTTAATTACTACGATTTTTTAACTTTTGCTGTTGAGAGTGAATCTCAGGTTGACTCAGTTTATACCGATTTTAGAAAAGCCTTTGACACAGTTAATCACACAATATTAATTTGTAAACTTCGAATTCTAGGATTCGGAGGTTCTCTTTTGCGTTGGATATCCTGCTTCCTATCAAACAGGTCTCAAGTCATAAAATTTAATAACAGCTTCTCCAGAAGTATAAATGTTTTGTCTGGAGTGCCGCAGGGCTCACATCTTGGCCCTCTTTTATTTGTTTTATTTATTAATGACATAGCTGTTTTTATTAAATTCTGCTACTTCTTATTGTATGCTGATGACCTTAAAATATTTCGTCGGATTAATGGACCTGCTGATGCACTTTTATTACAACATGACTTATTTGAACTTGAGGCCTGGTGTAGGAGGAATTGTCTTCGGCTTAATGTTTCTAAATGTTTTGTCATTCATTTTACTCATAGACGTAACTCATATTTATACAACTATACTCTTGATGGTTTACCTCTCTCAGCAGTGCGCGAAGCTCGTGATCTCGGGCTCTTATTCAGTGCGGACTTATCGTTTAATACACATATACAATCAATAGTTTCATCTGCCTATAGAACGCTTGGATTCATCCCCCAATAGGGTAGATTTTTTAAGAATATAACCACTTTAAAATTATTATACTGTACGTTAGTTCGCCCTAAGTTGGAGTACTGTTTCATAGTTTGGTCTCCGTATTTCAAATGCCATCAGATATTGATTAAACGTGTGCAGCACAAATTCCTACGTATGGCTGCTTATAGGCTAGGTAATCCCATGTCAATTACTTGCCATGACTACTGTGCTATATTAGATAGATTAAATCTGCTATCTTTGGAAAATAGGAGACTAACCTTTGACCTTACTTTTATTTTTAAACTTCTCAATCACTTTACTGATTGTCCTGATTTGTTGGAACGTATTAATTTTAACGTTCCGACTAGAGAATTAAGACAGTACTCCATCTTCTACATCGGGTATCACCGTACTTTGTATAGCGCAAATTCCTGTGTAAATAGGCTAATAATATCTGCAAGTAATTTCTCTAATAGAGTTGACTTTTTTGGTGGCTCTGTATCAAATTTTAAACGAAAACTTTCTCGTCTACTCTCGTATTTTTAATGCTCTTTATATTATGATATGAAATTTTATGTTCTTGTATTTTCTTTCTCCTTTGTACGCTAAAGGGTTTATTACCCGTTAATAAAGATTATTATTATTAACACCCCCGTGTGCAGGTAACGTTTTTTCGCGGACGTGTGCTAGTTAAGGGTTAAGGAAATAGTCATTTCCGCAAGTTAGCACTGGGGCTTTCGACTTCTTTTAGTGCCCACTACGTGCCTGCAAAAGTATAATAGATCAAAATCGGACGTGGGTCGTATACGGAACTCTTACCGTCGTATGGTACGAATGATTTTTCTTGACTCCGAATCCGGCTCGAAGGACCAAAATGTGCACTCAACGATCGTGTTGCTCTCATTAAACGCAATAGACTGGTACAGCCTTGTAAAAAGACTCGGCAGTCAAGGGAACGAAGGATTGGTTTTGGTTGAGAAAACGACTATGGTTGGATATGTGGTATTAAGTATCGAAATTTTATTATCTTCAGAATCTTATACAGTCCGTTGGAGAGTACAGACGTGTTTATTATTAAATCTAACATATACAAGTTTCGGTTGAGAGTTGTTTTACTGGTCTCAGATTTTCGATTTCTCTTGTGCTTCCTGTAACTCGCATTTTTAGTATGGATAAAAAGACGATTTGCAAATGCTGAGGTACGACAGTGGCTAGGCCGATTGTTTGCGATGATTGCGGCATTGCCTCCCATCCTGGCTGCTTAGCCCAAACGGGTCATCCTCACTCCGACGGCAGATTTCTCCGCTGCTCTCAGGGCTCCTCTGACCTGACAGACCCATTGGCCGAAAAAATAAGAGCTATAATCCGTGAAGAGTTCGTTAACTTTCGCGAAGAAATTGTGAGGATATATCGTGCTGATATGGAGCGGATTGCAGCTGAGATGCAGGGGCTAGCTGGGAGAGTCACGGAGATTGAGAAAAAGATTTCATCCGCCCCCTCCCCCTTTATTGTTCAGAAGGAAATAAAGGAGGAAATTTCCGAGAGGGAGAGAAGATCTTCGAACTTAATTTTTTATAATCTCGAAGAGTCAAATTCTCCCTCTCCCTCAACTGATGACGTTTCGAATGATCTGTCCATGGCCGAGAAAATAATACGGAAGATACGGCCCTTAAATCCTCCTCGTATCAGAATCCGGAGCCCCGACACTTTTAAACAGGGTCATACAAGACCCTTGCGAGTCTCATTGCCATCCAAATCTGACGCCATCGACATACTGAAGAAAAAAAATAGTTACTCCGGGCCAGTTGGTATCAAACAGGATTTAAACAAAGAGCAGCGAGATCATTTCCTTTGTGTTAAGAAGCGGTTTGAATCGCTTAAAGACACTGATGTTACTGATATGACTTTGAGATTTATTAACGGTGTGCCGAAAATTGTAAAAACTTCCACTAATACGCGCCAAAGAAACACGACTATCACCCTTTAGCGTATTATCAAAATGTGAGAGATCTAAGGACGAAATTGGCTGATCTGCGGTGTTCGATCAATTCTTCCGAGCTAAAATTTAATTTTATTACTTTTACAGAAACGTGGCTTAATTCTGGTATGTCTGATGCTGAACTGGGCCTAAGTAATTTTAAAATTTTCCGTTATCACAGAGATGAACATACTAGCGTCTACTCGAGGGGTGGCGGTGTTTTAATTGCTGTCCGTAATTGCTTTTTCAGCCGCCGTATTGAAATATCTCCTTCTAACATTGAACATTTCTTTGTAGAAGTAAGGATCGGTTTTCGCGTATTTATTAGCATATACTTGCATATACGCCTTGTTCCATTCCGGAGCTTTCACCTCCGGAAAGAGGACCTCTCCTCCCCTGTTGGCGGGGAATAGTGTTTCCACCACCCCGCCGACAAAACGGGGGTCCAGTGATTCCGTGAGCGGGGGCGTCCATGGCTTGAGCTTGTCTAAGACAAGCTTGTACGGACGCCCCCACGATTCTCCGATAGCGTGGCGAGGAGCTCCTTCCAGTATGTCTCCTTGGCCGCGAAGATGGCGCAAGAGAGTTCCTGGTGGGCAGCACGCCAGGCCTCCCCCGCCTCCCTCTCGTCCAGGGCACCGCGCCCGGCGCGTGCCCTGGACCATCGCCGACATGCGCGGACGGACGAGCGCCGAAGCTCGGCAATCTCGTCCGTCCACCAATAGGCGGCGCGTCGGGGGGAAGGGTGCGGACGCGAGGCATGGCCACGTCGCACGCTCGCGACGCGACCTCCACCAATCGGCCCGCCTCCGCGTCCACATCTGCATCCCCAGCCCCCCGACAAATGCGTCGCCCTCCGCCCTTCCTCACGTTAAGACTAGGATCGCCGCCCTTACGCGATCCTGGTCCAACTTCTTTAAGGCCCATCTCCTCCGCGTTTTCTCCGCGGCTCGGCGGCGGGACAGCACTGCCGGAGGAGTGGCCCGGACCATCATCTCTATATATCGATGGTCCGATAAGGACTCCAGGTTCCTCGGCCACCCTCCAACCGTGTATCTCGCGCGCGGCAGGGGGGGTCGCCCAGGTGAGATCGATCACCGAGGCCCCCCGCCACTATGACCCAGCCAGTGGGACATCGGTGGACGCAACCCTCCATGTCATTAAGCATCCGCTCGAATCTGGCCAGGTCCCAGCTTGGAGGGGTGTACACTCCCACAACGGAGATGGACCCCCAATGCACCGCCACAAAACCAACCCCGGCCTCACCACGAGTGCACGGGGGGCCCGTGGCAGTGCCTGCCACGTGATACTCGCGGAGCTGCTGCGATCCATGGCCCAGCAGGAGTGGGATGCTGGGACCCTCTAGGGCTCCGAGACTATCCCTAAACCACACCCGCGCTCTGCCATCGTGTGGATAAACAGATCCTGTGCTGCGCGGGCGTGGTTTAGGTTCGCCTGGAAAACCCTCAGAGACATGATTAGTCCGTCCCCATGGTGTCCTCCGCCCAATCCCTCTCGACGGCCGCCGATGCGGCTCCCCCTCCAATATAGCCAGGCCCGACAGGGGGCTGCTCCATGCTCGGTGGGTCCACCCAACTCACTGAGCCCTCCACCGCTGCGTAATCGGCGAACCACGCGAGCGCCGCGTCCGCCATGGCGTTCTTGGCGGCGACCTCCTCGTTCATTTCGGTCGCCACCGCCTCCGCCTCGTTCATCCTCCGTGGCCGTCTCCAGCCTTCTGATCGCGATGCTGACGGACTCGACGCTCGCGATTCGAGGGCCCGCAAAACGGGCCCCCAAAGCCGGTGCCTCCGACGTGGGAGCGCCCCTCGCGTCCACCGCCCCTGTCAAGGGAGTCTTGGGGGGAATGCTCGACAGCTATCGTAACCTCATCATATGAGTTCACTCAATTTGAACTTGGAAGATTGTGACACTTGTCTAGCGTTACAACAGTATAACTTAACATGTCAGCCTTCTCGACGCGCGAAGAAAAGTGTGTTTATAGTTAGATATATTAACATAGATATATTATTTACGACAATTTCTTTGCTTACGACCACGATCGTTGCTTACGTTACGATGGATCGTAAGCTTATTACGACGATCGTAGCGCTCGTTGTGACAGTTATCGTATGAATTATTAAGGTGCGTCTACATCTATCGTAACGCTGCGATCGTGGTCGTAAGCAAAGAAGCTTTCGTAAACATATCTATGTTAATATATCTATAAACACTGCACTTTTCTTCGCACGTCGAGAAAGCTGACACTGCTGACAGATTAGGTTACTGTTGTAACGCTAGACAAGCGTCGTAATCGTCAGAGTTCAAGTTGCAACTCATCGATGAGATTACTATAACTGTCACGACCAGCATTACGATCGTCGTAAAGGAGCTTACAATCAATTATAATCGATCATTGGATAGTCGGTGAAAATTACATGGTAAGTTTTTAATAAATTACATAAAAAATTAGAATACTTTAGCTAAGTAATAGAATACGGCCGATATTTCAAGCAATACTTGGGTGTTAATAAAAAATAATAATTTTTTAAAAATGTTTCGACCTAACTTGGTCTTCCTCAGAGCATAAGATGGTATATTACATCTAAGAAATTAAATAAAGACAATAATTAAAATAAAAATAACCGTTGGAGTTCACATTGCAAGACAATCATAGTCGAAGACAAAATAACGCGTTAGAAAAAAACAGATTTACAAAGGTCAAAGTCAAATACGAAATTATACGCTGTCACGATAAACAATTTAACAGAATTCATGATTACCGAAAAGATCGGAGTCGCAGTCAGCGAGAACATATGCTGATTTATGATGCAGTTTCTGCATATCGGAAACAATGGTCTTCAATAGGTAGTAACAATGCTCCTCGTCGGAGATCACCGATGTAAGTCTGTGATTGAGAGGAAGTAGAACTCAGAGTTTTTTGAGAGAAGTACTTGTGACCATTCTTAGTGGTAACTGTGTGTCAAGATGGGAATTTTAAAATACTGCTACACGTACATTATTGTACTTTGAGTAAAGTGAAAAAAGATGGACTTACATAAGTGGTCGCCGTACCCTGTCGTGAAGCGCATTACAGTTACGATGTTTATCGGAGCGAGGATATAATGCTACTAACGACAACGAACTGTATGTCAGATGGCTATCGCAAATTCAATGATTATAATTAAAGCTAGAGATCCAGGATATCAAAATAAATCTCGTCCAATAACTCAGTGTCCTTGTTCAGATTGATTCCACAGACTGTTCTTTTATGTGGATCATCTCGGAAATAATTCTTTTCCCATAATTACTCTCACAGTCTAAAATCCGTGTTCCGTCCCAATTAAAAGAATGATTAAATGACGTAATGTGTTCCGAGACTACTGAGTGCTTAGACGGGTCTAAAGTAACATTATATTTATGTTCCCTCAGTCTAGTATTTAGCCGCCGTTTTGTCTGGCCCACGTAGAACGCATCGCAATTATTGCAACAAATTTTATATATTACATTATTATTGTTAAAGTAGGAATTCTTGTCCTTCTGTACCCTAATTATACTGTTGAGTTTATTAAGAATTCCATAGCCTATGGATAGCTTTGATTTGTCCACTGCAGCCACGATGATTTCGGAGGCAGATTTAAGGGCTATAAACCTCTTTTTTTGTTCTGAATCTTCGATATTGCTATCACTATTATTCTCGCTCGTAGATTGACTTTTATTGAATTGGAGCTCCTTAATTCTCGAATTCATATGTCTAAATATCAGGTCAACAGGTATCCGTTGACAAGTAACATATCAACAATAAATGATAAGTTTTTGTTGTAAAAACAGGGGTGAGACAACAATATCGCTCTGTCCACGAAGCTATAAATGGTACTTAGCTTTTGTTGCATCGGATGGCTAGAAAAGAAGGATAAGCATCTGCCAGAAAACGTCTTTTTGTGGAACCAATTCGTAATGATTTTATTATCCTTGACGATTAGTCTAATGTCTAAAAAACTAAGAGAACGATTTTCTTCGTACTCAATGGTAAACTTAATTCTCTCATGGTATCCATTAAAGCCATTATGTATGTCAGAGATGCTTTCTTTCTCCGCTGCGAATACAATATCGTTAACATAGCGACTGTGAAATGGGATCCGAAAGTTCAATGAGCTCAAAACCCTCCTCTCTAGGTCCTGCATAACAATATCTGCTATATCCGGAGATAAAGGAGAGCCCATAGGAGATCCAAACGTCTGTTAATATATGACATTATTAAAGGTGAAAAAGGTAGAGGATAGAATGAACTTAACTGCTGAAATAAATTCACTCAACGGTAATTTAGTTTTTTGTTTGATATACCTCCATCTTCTCCTAATGCCGTCAATTGCTAGATCTGAGGGAACATCAGTAAAAAGCGACACTACATCCAACGATACTAATATCTCGGAATTATTTAACGTGATTTTGGAGAGATCGTTGCACAACTCAAAGCTGTTGTTAACATGACTATCAGCTCTGGGAAGGCTTTCTGATAGTCTTTTGTAGAAAGGCTGCTAATGAATGAAGGGCTGTGTTAACCGACGATACGATTATCCTGAAGGGATAGTTATCTTTGTAGATTTTTGGAAGTCCATATGCTTTTGGTAGAGAGGAATCACTTGAACGTAGAGAATAAAATTCTGTTTTGGAAATGTACTCTTTTTGTAGCCATTTCTTCAACCAATTGTTAAGTTCTTTTTCTATTCTTGCAGAAGAATTCTTTTCTAAAATGGAATAGGTATTCCTATCACTCAAGGTATGTTCCATTTTTTGGATGTAATCGTCCTTATCCAATGCCACCGTGACATTCCCCTTATCCGCTCTAGTGAAAATTACGTTAGGATTTATTTGTTGGAAATGAATCGCGGATTTATATGTAACGATGATGCTGTGTTTAATAGGGCTCATGTGTGTTTTACTGTTTATAATCTTAGAAAACTGTGGGATTGCAACATTGCGAATTCTGATTTGATCCTCAATAATATGTCTCCTATAATTACATTCCAAAACTTTGATAAATTCATGGATCGATTTTTTTATGTTAACAGTAAACGGGAGGCTAAATTTTTCTCCCAGTTGTAATAAGGAGGACACACTACTAGGAATCTCTGTATTTGACAGGTTAATGAACCATTTTTTATTAAACGTTCCAAATTTATAAGTGGTTGTTTTTTGGAAAAACTGGAACGGATCTATGAAAACATTAACTTCTGTAGTTGAAGAAGAATTGCCAAATTTTATAGAATTGACTTTCTCGTTATGCGTATTTGAACATGAAAATTCTATCGGTTTAATCTTGTTAAAAAAACTCAATGTTACGACACTATAAGCCACTCATATTTCTTTCTGTGCTCTTTTTCTATTTTTTTGTGATAGTTACGGAATGTGATAGCATGATGTGAAGTGATTCTGTTCCACATGTAAATAAGAAGGGAATTAGAAAGGAAATAGGAAAGGGAGATAAGTTTTTTGTGTAGGTCATCGTCTCGTCTATGAAAATCAAACATTTCTATCCGCAAAATTTCAGTTCTAAGATAGTGCATCAATCTCTCAACTCTTTGTACCGATTTGTAATGAAGTACCGTGATTTTGTTTTTAAACATATGTGTGAGATGTGACGGAAGAATATTTTGATTTCTGCATTGAATTAAAAAGCGCAACTTCGCCTTATACTTAATAAATTTATAATTTAGATCAATCCAAAGCTTTAACGATCGTGATATGTGTGCTCCAAAAGTGTGAAAGATAAAATTAATATCCGAACTATAAACACGCATTATGAGGCCAGCGTATATTAACAATAAAGAGAACGTGTTATCGCTCATCTGAAGTAAAAGCTAAGTAATATAATACGGCCGATATTCCGAGCAATATTTGTTAGAGATATTTCTATTTGAACGCGTCAATGCCTCGCCTGCTTGCTCAGCTAACTGGTCACGTTCAGGTCCGCAATTATACAAAATGTACTGTTTTACTTTGTACTGACCAAAGGACAGTCGCTTTATTGAAAGGTCTTACAATCTTATTTATGAAAACGAAAAATGCAAACTTTTTACATGCGCTCGACTTAATCGTATCTATCTCTAACTATATCTAACCTGACTCGACTTACAACGCCCTCTCTTAGTGACGTGACTAACTATATATTAATATTTTGTCCCTCTCTACTTTAACACTTTCCCTTATTAATCTAAAGTTAATGTCTTTGAAACATCAAAAAACAAAAAAAAGAAATATATATATATATAAAGGAAAACAATCTTCTTTCTCTTTTACAAAAGTCCCATTCGATTGCACAAAATCTTCAGACGTATTCTGGGTAGAGGCTTCGTCATGATGTCCGCAACTTGTTCCTCAGTTGAAGTCTGTTGAATGCCCAGTTTTCCTTCGATTACCTTCTCTCGAATAAAAAAGTGCTTGATCGCAATGTGTTTTGTTCTACGATGGAATTCCGGATTTTGGGCTAATCTTACTGCCGCAGAATTATCCACTTGAAGAACCGGAACTTGCTTTAGTTTTACAATTCCTTCAAATAACTTGCTCAACCAGATAACTTCTTTAGCCGCTTCATTTGCAGCTACGATCTCCGCTTCTGTTGTTGAAGTAGCTACCATCGCCTGCCTCTGACTTAGCCAGGAAACAGCTCCGCCTGCGTATGTGACAACTACTCCCGAAGTTGATCGACCAGTTTTTGTACAACCTCCGAAATCTGCATCACTGAAACATTCTAAAATACCTTTATTTGTATTGTAACTATAAACTATCCCCAAATCGATAGTTCCCGCAATATATCGGAATATTCTCTTGACTCGAACAATGTCGTCTGCAGATGGGTTCTCGAGTGATCTTGACAAGAATCCCACACTGTAAGCCAGATCTGGTCTCGTGCCGAGCATCAGGTACATCAGTGTACCGACTGCTTGTCTGTATGGAAACTTGTTCTCCTTGACGTCATCTTTCCTTGTTCTTGAAGTTTCAGGACTCTTCAGCATTGGCGTTGAGATCGGCTTGCAGTTTAAAAAATTAAAGCGCTCAAGGATTCTTTTTGCATAAGCTTTCTGACTTATTTTAATGTTATTTTCCTCTTTTTTAATTTCGAGTCCCAGAAAGTACTCTGCTTTCTTTGAGATTATCTTGAATTCCGATTTCAGCTCTTTAAGAAAAGCTTCTAAATCTTGTGGATCAGTTGCTCCAACCAACCCATCATCCACGTACAAAACTAGTATAACCTTTTTGCCGTTTTTCTCTCGAATATACAGACATGGATCAGCTTCACTGACTTTAAATCCTAATTTTAAAAGAAAGCTTCCAAAACGCTTGTTCCAGCATCTTGGCGCCTGCTTTAGTCCGTACAGACTTCCCTTGAGTTCGCAGACCGTGCCCGAGCCGTCGTCGTAACCTTCTGGCTGTTCCATATAGATGATTTCTTCGAGTTCTCCATACAAAAACGCCGTTGACACGTCAAATTGGGCAAGGTGCATCTTCTCGTTTGCTGCAGTACTTAAAACTGAACGTATTGTTCCCAATTTTGCTACCGGACTAAATGTTTGACTATAATCAATGCCTTGACGTTGGTTAAATCTCTTAACAACTAATCTTGCCTTAAATCTATCAATAGTGCCGTCAGGATTTGTCTTCAATCGATAGACCCACTTACATGGTATCGCTTTGGCGCCTTTTGGTAAATGTGCTAGTTTCCAAGTCTGATTTTCTTCCAGTGAGGCCATTTCTCTGTCCATGGCTTTTCTCCACTCAGCACTTTGTTTACTATTCAAAGCTTTTTCGAACGTTTCAGGATTCTTCGTTTCGTTAACGAACTCTTCCGCCATCATAATAAAATCGTCGAGTTTCTTCGGCTTCCTTAGTGTCGAGCGATCTCTGAGACATCGTCCTGATAACGGCTGAGAATCTTCTTCATCCTCTTTATCCTCTTCATCGCTGTCTTCTTCTGTTTCAATCAAATCTTCTTCATCGTTTTCTTCATGTTCTTCTTCTTGACATTCTTTTTCAGACTCGATATCTCGAAATGACAACTTGACTCCTTCTTCACATTCCCTAGGTTTTTCCTGGAATTGCACATCTCTGGATAAAACAACTTTATGTTTTTCTTTCACATAGACTCGGTATCTCTCATCACCGTCATATCCCACGAGATATCCCTTTACAGCTTTCTCATCCATCTTCCTTCGTTTCTGAGTTGGGATGTGAACGTAGCAAGCAGATCCGATTATGCGTAAATGTTTTATCCTCGGTTTTGTACCCATCCAGAGCTCATATGGGCTGACGCCTTCTTCCGACGACTTTCCCGTTCTATTAAGAATATATACTGCAGAATTTACTAACTCCGCCCAAATTGCCTCTGGAAACTTAATGTCTGGATTTGAGTACTTGAAGGTTCTTGCCATCTCGATTATTGTACGATTTTCACGCTCATTGCCGCCATTTTGCTCAGGTGTAAATGGTGCGGTCAGTCTCTGAGTGATCCCGTTTTCATGTAGAATTCTCTTAACTTCTTCATTGTCGAATTCTCCACCGTTGTCACTTAACAGTTCCTTGATCGAATGTCCTTGTATTTTCGCATGTGCAATCATCTGTCTTAGCACATTCTTGACTTCTGACTTCTCTCTAACAAGAAAGCCATAGCGAAACTTTGTGTAACTATCTTTAAACACAACTAAATAACGCTTCTTCTTAAAACATTCGCCAAAGGGTCCACATACATCAGTCGACATCAGCTCTCCAGGCTCAGCTGCTTTCTTCCTGGTGCCAAATGGTAAACGATGTGCTTTTCCAAGGATGCATGGTTCGCAAGGTTCTTTATTCAATTTAACTTTGATACCTAACTCTCTCTCAAGCAACGTTTTGACATGTCGCTTATCTTGATGTCCCCATCTTTCATGGTACAGCTGCAACGTTGAACTATCGGCATCAGCAGCATTTATTTCCGTCTCTTTCTCCGGAACAAATGGTTTGATGGCTGCCTTGTACAAAGTTCCGCATACTTCACGATCTCCGCACAGCACTGTTTTGCCATCAACTTCAAGCCAACACCTAGTCGACAAAATTCGAATACTTCCTTTTCCAAGTGCCTTGAGAGTTTCTTTTCCAGCAGCCTTTATACTACACGGACTCTCAAACTCCTTGAACTCAACAAACCAATCTGGGCAGTTCGTTACATGTTTGGTTGCTCCGTTATCGATCCACCAGTCCACTGACTTTGCTTCAGTTGCGCATACTTCATCGCAAATAGAAGTAAGAGCTACATTGGTATGGAGTGCATTGCTCTGAGCGTCACTTGCTGTCTTGCTCTGAGCATCACTTGCTGTTTTGCTTTGAGCGTCATCTGATGTCGTGTTCTTGGCTGGTCGTCCATCAGCTATCCACTTCTTGCAGTCTCGTACCCAATGTCCCTTCCTTTTGCAGTAATTACATTGATGTTCTTTTCTTGAATATTTGTTACTGAACTTAGATTGACCTTCCTGTTTCTTCTTGTCTGTTTTTGCCACTAGCGCTTCTTGAAAGAGCTTTTCGCTGTCTGCACTTTTTCTGAAATTTCTTTCAAACATACATAGCTGCATCGTTAATTCGTCAAACGTTTTCTCCTCGTCCTTAGTTAGTAGCATCCAACTAGACCGAAACGTCTCAAATTTGCTAGGCAAAATGTACAATGTTTTACATATCAATATTAAACCTGGTAATACGTTCTCGCCCTTGGCTACGAGTCCGTTGTTTAATTCATTCCATAGGCTTCTTAACTTTGCAATGTGTGTAGAAACATCTTCGCCTGACGTCCAATCAAACGCAAAGAAGTCGGTACATATCTTGAATAACTGATCCTTAGACGTGGCTTCAAACTGCTGCTTTAACGCCTCCCACGCCTCATGCGCCGTCTCTTTGTCCATGATTTTCTGATACACTGCATCTGTAACTGAACTCGTGATCATTGATTTGGCGTAACTATTTGCCTTACGGTATAAATCACACTTCTCTTTATGTTTTTTGATTTGAGCTTCCGTAGCATTTTCTTTCAAGGGTTCCGGTTTCACCAACTTATTATCGATCACGTCCAATGCACCGTCGTGATAGTCAAACAGATCTCGAATTTTTCGCTTCCACATAGGCCAATCCGACTCACCCGTCAATGGTTTAATGTGCTTCGCTAAATCCATCTTATCGTAATTTAAGCGATACTTCACAATAAAGAATTTGTGCCTGGGCCCATAACCTGTTAGAGATATTTCTATTTGAACGCGTCAATGCCTCGCCTGCTTGCTCAGCTAACTGGTCACGTTCAGGTCCGCAATTATACAAAGTGTACTGTTTTACTCTGTACTGACCAAAGGACAGTCGCTTTATTGAAAGGCCTTACAATCTTATTTATGAAAACGAAAAATGCAAACTTTTTACATGCGCTCGACTTAATCGTATCTATCTCTAACTATATCTAACCTGACTCGACTTACAACGCCCTCTCTTAGTGACGTGACTAACTTTATATTAATATTTTTTCCCTCTCTACTTTAACAATATTTTGGTGTTAATAAAAAATAATAATTTTTTAAAAATATATGTTTAATTAGCTAACGTTTCGACCTAACTTGGTCTTCCTCAGAGCATAAGATGGTATAGAATACTTTAGTATTGTATTTTCGTGCGGTTAAATAAAACACTACAAAAAGACGTGATATCCGTACAAAATTACCTTATACAAAAAGGTAAGAAAAAGGCGCCAAGTACACGCGTGGTGTATGTATCTTGAAAAACTTATCTTTGTACCTCGAAAAAACGCAAGTAGTAGTATATTTATCACAAAAGTTGCGTTACCTTATTTAATCTACGTGATTATCTATTACAAAAAAAGAGGAAATATCTTTAAATTGCGCCAATTAAATATATATTATCTTAAAAAATAACTATTGATCTTTTAAAAAATTAAACCCAAGGGGTAGTATCTACAAAAAAAAAAGAAATAAAATCCAAGTATGTATCTATATGTATACTTATTGAAGTAAAAAAATTAATATAAAATGTGAACAATTTTAGTGAAAAAAACGGCGTTGCTAAATTTTAAAATATTTTGAAGCAATAAATAACTAATTTAATAATTACATTGTGAATGTAGAGATACTTTCACACATTAATTTAAAGTACTTTTTTCATTTATAGAAATTGTTTCATTAATATATGTTATTTTGTTTAACAGCGCCGTTTTTTCAACTAAAATTTTTCACATTTTATATTAATTTTTTCACTTCAATGGGAATACATATAGATACATACTTGGATTTTATTTCTTGTTTTTTTTGTAAAGATATTACCCCTTGGGTTTAATTTTTTAAAAGAACAATAGTTATGTTTCGAGATAATATATTATATATTTAATTGGCGCAATTTAAAGATATTATTTCTTTTTTTTGTAATAGATAATCACTTAGATTAAATACAATAAGGTAACGCAACTTTTGTGATAAATATATTACTACTTTGGTTTTTTCGAGGTACAAAGATAGATTTTTCAAGATACATACACCACGCGTGTACTTGGCGCCTTTTTCTTACCTTTTTGTAAAAGGTAATTTTGTACAAATTGCTGATCACTTTGCATATTACTTAAGCATTACCTACATTATTTACGTAATATTGAATAGAAAAATTATATACTTATATAGAAGTATAAAATGTGATGATATTATAATTATTTAATTTATTACTTGCTTGTACGATTTATAAATGTCGTTATACATGAAAAGTTGAAATAAATATAAATATTGTTGCGCTCGTCGCGCGTTCGCCGCACTCGCACAATCACTCTCTCACCACACACTCGCGAACGCGCCGCGCTTCCCCGTCGCCGGGAATAAAGTTACTCTCTCTGTATAATAAAATCGGATTTATTGCTCAAGTACAGCAAGACACGTCCGTCTAGCTTGAGGTCCAGAGCGAAATCTGACGACCGGCTGTTTGTAAACAGCGTTGTCAAGCAACCCGTTGTCCGGTTGCGATATTCTTCTGCCGCCCAGGCGTCTAACGGGCGATACGGCACGAACGCACAGCGAGCGCACAGCACGGGCGTAACACAACCCCCCCCCCCTCTTCTAAGATTGTCGCCCCGACAATCCGGGAGGGTAGTTCTTCGCGGTCCCAGCTCCTTTGCTCCGTGGGCTCCAGGGCACCGAATGGTTAACTTGCCCTCCTCGAGCTGCTGCTTCGAGTCTACGGACCCCATTCCTCCTGGTCCCCGGTAGCCGCACTCCAGGTCTCCAACCGTCCTTCTTCTGGAGAGAGCTGGCCAGGCTCCCCCCTCCGACGGCCCCAGGACGACCCCGCAGGAGCTCCGCTCTTTTCCCGACGTGGTCTCCCTCGCTGTCGTCCTCCTCTGCCGCCGTTCCTCCCAATCTTCGGACAAGGGGGGGAAATTACTTTCCGTGGACCCAACGCCCCGCAGGGCTCCCCAATTCCCCGCCCGGCATTTGCCCTACGGCCCACGGGAAAACCACAGATCAAAAACCGTGGGCAGGCGGTCTTCTTAAAAAAAGAAACTTCTTGAGAAGTCTTCGGCCGATGTTCCGCCGCAGGTAACCCCATCAACTCGCGTACCGCTGACTTCCCCTAGGAAAACAAATATTATGCGCAGTAAACAAGAAACTAAACGTTTTAAAAAGAAATTAAAAACGAAATCATAACACGTTATACTAAAATTCTTTATTCCAAATACATTTTATTTTGATTAACATTTCTTTCTTTTCCTTTCGGGCTCCGATCTACTCTGGTTTTTCAACCTAATTTTCTCTCGGAATAAACAGCTAACCTATCCGAATGAACAACTTTATTCTTATGTTGAGGTGACTTCCGAATACAATATACTACATCACTAAGCTTCTTTATTATGAAGAAGGGACCTTCCCAATTGCTCTGCAATTTTGGAGCCTTTCCTTTAACTCTTCGGGGATTATATAACCAGACTCTCTGCCCCTCCTGAAAAAGAACTTGTCTAACTCTACGATCGTATCGAGCCTTCATCCGAGAAGATTTCATATCCATCTGCCTGCGTGCGGCGGAATGAATTTCTTCCAATTTTCCCTTCAGATTCCTCACAAAATTTCCAACCAGAGGAGGCTCCTCTCCTAGAAGCTTTGAAGGATTTCCCCGCAAAAGATCTGAAGGTAACCTGAGATCTCGAGCGAAATATAATTCCGCAGGAGTAACTCCAGTCGTCTCATGTTTCGAGGATCTATACGCGGTAAATATGCATATTAGGTCAAACCTCACCGATAACCTTGATCTTGACATATGTTGTCAAGGTCACCCTCCTGAGTGACCTTCAGAAGGTTTTAGCCGGCGGTCATTGTTCGTTAAAAAGTTATTAACAAAAAGAAAATTGAAAATATAGCAGTTATTTTGAGTATTGAAAGGCATAAACGACCTTGACCTTGACATATGTTGTCAAGGTCACCCTCCTGAGTGACCTTCAGAAGGTTTTAGCTTGCGGTCATTGTTTATTAAAAAGTTATAAACAAAAAAAATTTGGTGGGGAAAATTATTTAAAGCAGAGAATAGTTGGTATATTGAAAAGTATATATACAATTTTATGTATTGGAAAGTGTAAATACAAGTATTCTCTGCTTTAATCATGGAAAAAGCATGTTAAAGCTTTTTTAAAGCAGATAATAGTTGGTTATTGACAAAACCTATAGGTTAGTGACGCGCTTTACAAGTATGTTCTTTGTAAGTTGAAGCACATACAAAGCACACACTTGTAAAGCGCGCCACTAACCTATAGGTTAGTGACGCGCTTTACAAGTATGTTCTTTGTAAGTTGAAGCACATACAATGCACACACTTGTAAAGCGCGCCACTAACCTATAGGTTAGTGGCGCGCTTTACAAGTGTGTGCATTGTATGTGCTTTGTAAGTTGAATCACATACTTCTCTATTCTCTGCTTTAAATAACTTTCCTTTCAATATACTAACAATTTACTGCTTTAAATAATTTTTCCCAACAAATTTTCTTTGTTTATAACTTTTTAATGAACAATGACTGCCAGCTAAAACTTTCTGACGGTCACTCAGAAGGGTGACCTTGACAACATATGTCAAGGTCAAGGTCGTTTATGCCTTTCAATACTCAAAATAACTGCTATATTTTTCAAACTTTTTTTGTTTATAACTTTTTAATAAACAATGGCCAGCCAGCTAAAACCTTCTGAAGGTCACTCAGGAGGGTGAACTCGACAACATATGTCAAGGTCAAGGCCATTGGTGAGGTTTGACCTAATATGCATATTTACCCTATACGCCAAGAGAAACATAGGGATCCATCGATCCCAATCTTTTTGATTCTCAGAAACATATTTCGCCAGATAATTGGTTATAGTTTGGTGCTGACGTTCAACTTGCCCATCCGACTGTGGGTGTAGAGCAGTAGTCCTGGTTTTTCTTATGTCAAGTAATCTCATCAACTCTGCGAAAAGTTTCGACTCGAAATTCTTTCCTTGGTCGGTATGAACCTCTAAAGGTACTCCATGTCTGGAAACAAACTGGCCTACAAAAATCTCTGCTACCGTTCTTGCTCTCATATTCTTTAAGGGGAAGGCTTCCACCCATTTCGTGAAGCAATCCACTATGACGAGAAGAAATCTGTTTCCGGATTTCGTTACTGGAAGAGGGCCTAGGATGTCCATCTGAACTCTTCCCAACGGAGTTCCTACGTTATAAACCTGAAGAGGAGACTTCCCCTTCCCCGAGGGGCCTTTCCTGGCGACACAGACTTTACAAGTCTTGCACCAATCTTCTACGTCCTGCTTACAGGTGGCCCAAAAATAACGTTTTCGGATCTTCTCCAGGGTTTTATTTACCCCAAAATGTCCTCCTGATGGAGAGTCATGCATCTCCTCCAAAATTCCTCTGACGAGTCTCCGGGGAACAATGAGCTGGAGAAAACTGGACTTAAGATTTGGAGCTTCCCACTTTCTATAAAGTATTCCCTCCTTCAGGACTAAAGCATCCCAGTATGCCCAATAAACTTGAGCGGAAACGTCTTCCGCAGCAATCTCAGCGCGAGGTGGGCGAACTCCAGCTTCCTTCCCTCGGAGTATGATCGAAATGCTTGGATCTACTCTCTGCTCCTCTCGCCACTCTTCCAAATTTTCTGCTTCTAATACAATGCGAGCGACTCCCTTTTCCAGACTTTCAGAATTCCTTTTTTCCACCTTGGCGCAGTACCCACAGCCAAACGACTCGCATGTCCGTCTAGACAATCCGTCAGCATTTTTGTGAGAAAGTCCTTTCCTATAAGAAACAACAAAGCGATATTGCTGGAGTCTCTCCAGCCAACGAGTCAACTGCCCATCTAAATCTTTAAAAGACATTAACCAACGTAAAGAAACGTGATCCGTACGGATCAAAAACTCTCGTCCCAAAAGGTAATGGCGAAAGAATTTGATTGAATCTACAATCGCTAAAAGTTCTCGGCGAGTTACGCAATAGTTTCGCTCAGCTTTATTGAGAACGCGACTAAAATATGCAATGACCTTCCCCTCCCCCTCCTGTTTTTGTGATAATACCGCGCCAATTCCGATATTGGAGGCGTCAGTATCCAAAATAAATTCACCCTCCTCCTTCGGAAACGAAAGTACTGGAGGAGAGGACAACATTTGCTTTAACTTCTCAAAAGCGTTTTCACATTCCTTTTCCCAAATAAATTTCGTTTGATTTCCCGTTAACACATAAAGAGGTTTAGCTAACGAAGAAAATCCTTTAATAAATTTACGATAATACGAACAAAACCCAAGAAAACTTTGTAATAAAGTTTTCGTGTGAGGAACCGGCCACCTCTCTACGGCAACAATCTTTTCGGGGTCTGTAGAAATACCCTCTGCCGAAATTACATGCCCCAAATATTTTACTTTCTTTCTGAATAAAACACATTTCTTTGGATTTATCTTTAAATTTGCTTCTTGTAACCGTAAAAATACTTTTCTGTTAAGTAGAGACCTCGTAGATATCTCGCGAGAAGAGGAGGGGCGATACTCAAATAACGAACACAAAATAGAATTTGTTTGAATCAATTTATCAGGCAGAACTACTCGGTGGAATACCAGCATTCGCTGCTTGGACAAGGGAAAACTGCCGAAAAACATTGTCAGTATTCGATACAAATAGTAAACATAATACAAAAATTATGATAATATAGGTGAAAAGGCAATAATACAATAATACCAAGTATAAAAGCAAAATACACGTAAATATTGGTGAATACTCACGATATGATCAAGAAACAATAGAATAGATAAATCTCTTTCAATCTTATAAGCATTGTTTAATACTAATATCACTCGAAATAAAGTTATAGATGTAAATAAGTAAAGTAAAAGTTGAATCAGTAATATTTAAACCAAAGAAAATAATAGTGAAGTTGACTTAAGAATATCTAAGGATAATTGGCAAATAAAGATATAAAGCAAAGTAATTACACTTGGCACCACTCAGTTTGAGCAGCCAGAATTAATAATGAATAAATCACAAAAGAATAATAATAACTCGAGAGTATCCAGAGAAATATGGCAAAATTCATACATAAAGAAATTCACCTAATAGAATAAAGTATTCCGCAACGCAGTGAATTAATCACACAACTAATCTTCACTCAAATGAAAGTGTATCGCAAATATCATAAAAAATGTATCTCGCAAGAATAATACGTAAAATGTGCACAATTAAAGTAAATATTATAAAGCTAGAATATTAAAAAGAATGAAATGACCAAAAAGAGAATATAATTTATCTCGCTGAGAATCGCTATGAATATTTAATAATAGCTACAAATCCGAATGCGGCCTTTATGAATAAAAACATAAACGAAAAGTACGTATCAATTTAAGAAAAGACTAATGGCCGTAAGGTAGTAGGTGATATGAGCAGCTACAACTCGATGTAATCCCAATTTCAGTTCACGAGTTTCGCGGAACTGTGTTACGTGGTAACAATCGTAAGGAAGCGTGACCGCTCACGCTAGACCGTGTGCTCGGCTCGAGTTCGCGACAAGAAGTGAGTCCGCCGTCGCCGCATCGCGCACGCAGCCGAACGGCGCGCCGTAAACAAAGGTTGGCCCTCCTCGTGCGTTTTCGGAAAATCAATAAATTGATCGCGCTCGATTATACACGGTGTCTTCTCGCGTCGCGCGTCTATTCGCGGTATATTTTAAACAGAAGTCAAGCATCCACCTTCCGAACTCGAGAGAACCCCTCTCCCTCCACCCTCCCTTGTGAAAACGTCGCAACCGGCGATCGTCAAAATTGAAGTCCTTTTAGACAAAAACATCCACGCATACATCAAGGGAACCGTCCAACATCCATCTCCGGATGGAGATCAATCTCAACATCCCTCCCGAGCAATCGCATCCACGCCACGCGGACAACCATGACGCAACACTCTAATGCCGGAAAACCGTGCTTCCTCTACGGCGTCTGACGAAACAGTGGCAAGTTCCGCGCTTTCTTCCAGAAGTGCTCACGTGACCGCGTTGCCAAGGCACGTACGCCAGGCCCATGGTACTCGTTGCGTAACAGCGCGAATGATATATCGATAGTGCGTGTGTGCGTCGAGCAATCGAATATCGAATCGCGTCGTGTAGCGACGGCTTGTCACGACCGCGATACTTAAACTCTAAACATTTTCTCAGATTTTCTAGCATCTCCACAAAACTCTTCCCAAAAATTATTATATCGTCTAAATAGACTAAGCAAATTTTAGATAGCAAATCTCGCAAAACTTTCTCCATAAGGCGTTCAAAGGTTGCAGGGGCGTTACATAAACCAAAAGGCATCACCGTAAACTGCCAGAGCCCTCTGCCGAACGAGAAGGCCGTTTTCTCCCTATCCTCAGGTCGAATTTTAATCTGCCAATACCCACTTTTCAAATCTAGAGTACAAAACCAAACGTTACCTGATAGCTGATCAAATATGTCGTCAATTCTGGGGAGGGGATGTGAATCTTTTATCGTTACTGCATTCACCATTCGAAAATCCACACAAAATCTAATTGTTCCATCTTTCTTCTTTACCAAAACCACAGGAGAAACCCAAGGGCTTTTCAATTCCTCAATTACTCCACAAGCTTTCATTTCCTCCATAATTTTTTCCACCTCCCCTCTCATTCGAAAAGGAATCCGTCGAGGTACCTGCTTTATGGGGAGAGAGTCTTTCACATTTATAACATGTTGAACAACATCACAATTTCCCGCAATAATGTTTTCGGAAAATACATTTTGAAATTTTTCAAGAAATTCAGCAAAAAGTTCTTTCTCAATTAAATTAAGATTCTGAAAATTACTCTCGAAGAGTTCTTTCAAGGAAACAGGGACTTTATTAAAAACATCTTCTATTCGAGCTAATTGCATCTCCGATTTCGAAATTCTAAAAGCAGTATCAAAGATTTCCTCTAAATTCACGATTTTAAGAAAATCTACTCCCAAGAGACAATCATCATTGATATCGGCTACTAACAAAGGAATTACCACAGAAAGGTTTCCTATTTCAACCTTAGCTTCCACCTTAAATTCTATAAAAACTTTTTCACCAGTAGGATATCTCAAATTAATATTTTCGATCTGAAACTTTTCCTTTTCCGCTTCTACAAGTTTCTTATTTAGTATAGAAACGTCGGAGCCCGTATCGACCTTGAAAGAACATTTTTTTCCGTCAACCTTTCCTTCATAACAGAAATAATTATTATAATGCAACTTAGTTTTATTAAAAACATTTTTATTATTAAATCAAAATAAAATTTAAATCGCCAATGATAAATTAAACAAAAATGATGTCCCTAAACAACGAGGGATTCTTTCGCACGGTCAAACACGAATTCGGAGGAAATACCGTTACACTCTTAAAATCATGGATCAATAATAAGATGAAGGTCAACAGAGCGCGACAACAGTTAATTTTCCTACTCAAATGCAGACGGTATGACTTGTTACCACCGCACATCTTACACTTACGCTTCAACATCGTCTTTAGGAGCCGTAGCGCAAAACACAGTTACAGTAATTATAATAATCGTTACCGGAAGGCTATGTTAAACCTGGAGATTAGTGATTTAAACCGTCACTTAAGATTTTTATACTCTGAAATTAACCGTGTTCAAGAACGCCTCTCTGATCGTCTGCCGACGCGGTTTCTGGAGGAGTTTTACGATGTTAATAAACAGAAAATCATAAAACATGACAACACTTTAAAAAGTAACTCCATCAACAAGTTCAATAGATTATTTAACAAACATAATCCGTATGATTCTTTTTTCAAAAACGACAGAACAAAATGGTCTATCAACATCAGTAATAAAATTATTCCCGACAATATATTGCGATTCCTGAGCCTCGGCGAAAAGTTCGGCTTACCCGTCGTCCACTCGGAGAAAAAAGATCGGTCACGCACCACCGTAGACATGATTAAAAATTTTGAGGTCAATAGCCATAAAGTACCTCAGAATATTATTAACCCGATACGTAACTCTATTGCAAAATCGTTGGGAGCCTTCCTAAATAAGCCCGGACACATTGCATATATCGATCGATTCATTTTGAAAGAATTTAAAACATGTAAAAAATTTCTACGGGATAATAATGACGTTTTCGTGACTAAAGCGGACAAAGGTCAGATCACGGTCCTCATGGACAAAAGCGACTATGTAAACCGAATGACTGACCTTCTTAACGACGAATCTACTTACAAGAGATTAAACAAAGACCCGATAAGGAAATTAACCACCAAACTTAATGACCTCGTAAAATCCTGGCACGATAATGACATTATTGACGACCCCACGCTCTATAAATTAAAGTGCGCGAATGGCAACCTTCCACGCTGTTATGGGCTACCAAAAATACATAAGACGGATTTCCCTTTGCGCATAATCGTCTCGGCTATCGGAAGCCCTCTTTACAACGTGGCTAGCTATTTACACTCCATCCTATTCGAGTCTGTGCGCCGACCTAACTCGTATATTAAGGATAGTTGGTCATTCGCGAGAAAGATAAAAAATACGACGATTAATGACGACCAGGTTTTAGTCTCACTTGACGTTACGGCTCTATATACTAACATCCCGAAGGAACTAGTCTTCAAAGCCATAGAAAACAGATGGAACGAGATTTCCGTGAACACGAAACTTAGTTTACAACAGTTTCTATACGCCAGCGACTTCATTCTATGTTCCACTAGCTTCTCTTTCAACGGCCAAATTTATGAGCAGATTTTTGGTAGCCCTATGGGTTCCCCTCTCTCCTCAATCCTCGCAGACATAGTCATGGATGACTTAGAAACCCATTGCCTGAATGCACTTAGTTTCGGTATCCCGATCTTTTTTCGATACGTGGACGACATCTTTGCTATAGTACCTCGAGGTGAGCTGAATGACATACTCGACGTATTTAATGGTTACCACCCTCGCCTTAAATTTACACACGAGGTAGAGAGTAACAACTCCCTTCCGTTTTTGGACACGATTGTTGTTAGGGAAGGAAACAATCTATTAACGAACTGGTACCGAAAACCCACCTTCTCTGGTAGGTACATCAACTTTTTTTCGTGCCATCCTCTTAAGTACAAAATTAACACGATACATAGCCTTACTGACCGTGCTATTTTACTTTCTGACAAACGTTTCCACCGGGCTAATATCGAAACAGTGAAAGAAATTCTGCTTAATAATTCCTTCCCTGACAATCTAATCGACAAACAAATAAATGCTAGACTAAAACAACACCGTTTCTCTCAAGCGAGTGATGATAATGAAAGCACCGAAGCGTTTGATGCCCGTAGATATCTTGCCATACCGTTCGTCAAGGGCCTCAGCGAAGATATACGCTTTACTCTCAACAAAGTAGGTCTCGATACCTTGTATACCATCCCGAAAAAACTCGACGTAATTATCAAAAAAGGAAAGGATAGACTCGATAAGAACCGTGAGACCGATCTAGTATATAAAATAAATTGTGATAATTGTAACGCGTCTTACATCGGGCAGACGAAAAGATATTTTCAAACGCGTATAAAAGAGCACCAAAACGACATTAAAAAGGACGATGACTGCCGCTCGGTGGTAAGCAAGCACCGGGTACTTTGCCGACACGATTTTAAATGGTCTGATGTCGATATACTACATAAGGAAAAGAATATTAGAAAACGTGAAATAGCGGAAATGTTCTTCATCAAGAATCAAATAAACACAATTAATTTACAAAAAGATACGGAGAACCTAAATCCGATATATGACAAAGTCATTTCCAGTATATAAATCCGCTATGTTTACGTATTTAACCTTATAACGTTTCTTAATTTTGTTAGTCGCTTGCTTGCTCCCGACCGTTCGTCATCTCCTACCCGTTCGACTCCGTTTATAACTATTCTGATTGTGCGCTGTGCTTGTTAACGTTATGATATTCGCATCAAGAGTTTTACGACACCGAACATGTAATTATCTTCTCTTTCATGTCTATTTTTATTCAATGACACATCTTAACGAAAAGATTTTTGTGCAGCTTTTGACATATGACTTTTTCTGTCAAAATATTCATATCTCGCAGATGTTCACGTAAGAGCGATAGCTCCATGCTTGTCTATAGGTAGGACATCTTATTATATCCATTATATATTGTTTTATAAATGCGATTGCCTACTAATTGTATTCGCGTTACCGATCTTTTGTAGACACTTGAGAAGGACCCAATCCCCCGGGTCGAAACGTCGTGATTAAACGATAATTTACCACTTGTCAATTGCGTCATTAAATAAAGATTTTTTATTTTTTTTTTTTTTTTATTATTATTCGGGGTATTAATAACGCGAGCCAAACTCCCCCCGCTGAGTTCGACTAAGCCGCGTTTCCCTTTTCCTCGGGACATTCGGAACGGAAATGCCCGGTCTTTCCGCATGTCCAACATCCTCCGCGGCTGGCGCTAAACTTGCTGCCACGCCAGTTTCTTTTCTGTTCCTTTCTCTCCCTTCCCTTTTGTCCCTTAATTTCTCCTGCCTTCTTTTTTTCATTATTCACAAAGTCCTTCTGCTCCCCCTTCGAAAAATTCTTTTCAAATTTTCCCTTTTCTCGAGCGTAACCCTCCCCCTGAATTATTTTTAACGCTTTGGCCCTTTCTACGGCCCGATATAAGGAGGTTATCCCTTCCATCTGTAACGTCCGCCGGACAAAATGATCCGAGACGGCCGTCACAAATTGCGCACAAGCAATTTTATCTCGTATCTCATAAGGGCACTCGGGGTATGCGAGGCGAGATAGACGCTCGATATCGGAGCCAAGAGCGGCCAGATCTTCCCCAAACTTCTGTCTACGATTCGTCAGCGCGGAGCAACAATTTTGAAAAGAGTACCCTTCCCCGAAACGCAACTCGAGTTTCGTCCTAAGCTCCGCAAAGCTCAACCGATCGACATCCTGCACTGTCTCGAGAATTGAGCGCGCCCTTCCCCTCAAGCTTGAGGCTAACGCGACGGCTTTCGTCGCGTCGTCCCAGTGATTCGCCCGCGCGATCAAACTTAATTGTGAAAATTCTTTCTGATAACTGTTACCCGACAGATTTTATTAACCAACACATAAAACGGAGATTAAAAGACATTAAATATAATGACACTAATAACAAAGTGCGTATTGAGAGGAACCCGATTACAATTCCATATATTAAAGATGTTAGTGAAGGCGTTTGTAATGTTCTGAGAAGCAAAGGCTTTGACGTTATATACTCGGTGCCAAAAAAGCTCGATCGGATTATTAAAAGAGGAAAAGACATATTAGATAACAGCAGAAAAACCGAAGTAGTATATAAGATTGACTGTGCTAATTGTGACGCGTGTTATATCGGACAAACAAAAGAAATCTAGAAACTAGACTTAAGGAACATATAGCGAACATCAAAAAACACCCTGATAACCACTCTGTGGTCAGCAAACATAAGGTTTCTCTTAACCACGATTTCGATTGGGCTAATCCCAAAATACTACATAAGGAGAAACATTTTAAGAAAAGAGAAATCGCGGAGATGGTTTTCATCAAAAAAGAAAATAATTCGATTAACCTACAGAAGGACACAGACAACCTTTCCGAACTCTATGACAAAATAATAAATTCTTTATGATCGTCATTGTTTATATTTGTCATTACGTTGTCCGTTGCTGTTCAGTCTAGACGTGCTTTTATATTAATCTGTCTCCTCGCGTTACGAAAATGTACAATTTTTATGTCAAACGTCGCACAAAACACGTAAGTGCTCTGTCTTTTTATGGACTCGATTTATAATTTTACTCGATATTCTTTAGTTATTGTTGTATTTCAGTTTGTAGATTTAATTTTATTGCTGGAACAATATCTGAGATTATGAAGTGTTGCGTAGGCGTATGTATATTATATATTCACACTTGATAAGGACTGGATTCTCAGTCGAAACGTCGTGTTAACTGATGAATAAATATTGACAGTTTTGGTCGAAAAGAAAGTTTTCTTATTATTAATATTCACTGGCGAAGAAAAGGAATTTACTTTATTTTAATTGTGAAAAATATTCATGTAACGGAGTCGTCCCGTCGTACGTATCCGGTTTAAGCTTATAACCAAGCCCGACATTCGCGTCCACGGCACCGTCACTCGCGTGCACAACACTTTCCCCCGCGCGCACGGTACGCACCCCCGCGCCGCTCAAAGCTGCGTCCCAGCCACCCGTGTGCATGACTCGCGTTTCCGCGCCGCCCGCGACCGCGATCCTCTCACTCACGTCCGCGCCTCGCGTCTCCGCGCCGCCCGCGACCGCGATCCTCTTACTCGCGTCCGCGCCTCGCGTCTCCGCGCCTCGCGTCTCCGCGCCTCGCGTCTCCGCGCCGCCCGCGACCCGCGCCCCCGAGTCCCCGGAAGTTCTGTTACTAGATTGACTTAGCTGAATATAGTCGCCGGAGATCGTCCTACGAAGACGGCGGAGCTCCTCCTCCTGTTGGCGGAACGTCGCCGCGAACTCCCTCTCCCTCCGCGCCTGTTCCTCGCGCAGGAGTCGCACCTCCTGGATCACTGCAAGAAGGGTCGCCGTAATCGTCGTCCCCTCCGGCGCATCTGGCTGGGGAGTCGCCGCCCGAGCTCGCTTCCTCGAGGAAGGCGCCGCTGAAGCCATCGGGGTAACCGGGGGAATGCTCGTCGTCGCTCGTCAGATCCCGGACGAGCCCCCAAAAATGTTGCGCTCGTCGCGCGTTCGCCGCACTCGCACAATCACTCTCTCACCACACACTCGCGAACGCGCCGCGCTTCCCCGTCGCCGGGAATAAAGTTACTCTCTCTGTATAATAAAATCGGATTTATTGCTCAAGTACAGCAAGATACGTCCGTCTAGCTTGAGGTCCAGAGCGAAATCTGACGACCGGCTGTTTGTAAACAGCGTTGTCAAGCAACCCGTAGTCCGGTTGCGATATTCTTCTGCCGCCCAGGCGTCTAACGGGCGATACGGCACGAGCGCACAGCACGGGCGTAACAATATTGAATAAAATATTGAAATATTATATAAATAGAACATACTTGTATAAATAAAATTGTAAAATATAATTTTATAAGTATAAATTTGATAAATATGGTAAGGAATTTAAAAAGTAGTGATTCAGCGCTCTTCATTGATCTATTAATTGTTAATTTTACTACTGTTTTATCTTATGTCCGCGAACGCATATCATTTCTTTTAACACGAAGTATCGAATGATCATTTTTGATTGTTCTTAATTTTTTAATTAATATCATATTTTTGTGTAAAAAATAAAATTCTGGAATTTTTTGACTTAAGGGGGGATCCTGGTGTAGACTACTGAAAATAATGGTATTTTCGGGAATTTTTTTAAAAGAAACTATTTAATAAATCGCTTTGATAACTTTTGGGCTGTTTTACTTTATTATTAAACAACGTAAAAAAATTTTTTTTATTTGAAAAAAAAAATTATTTAATATGTTTATAGGGCGTAAGTAAGAGCGTCGGTTTTAAACGGCGTGCATCCTAGCTCCTTCTTTACACGTTTGAAAAAAAAAAAAAAAAAACATTTCTTATTGTTTATAAACATGGTTTGTCGGTAAACCTAAAAAAATGCAAAAAAGTTGAAAATTGACAAAATGGCGGCACTTTAAAACAAGAAATGCAATTTTTACTCAAAAATGTGAACTTTATTTATGCAATAACAATTGTTTAAATTAATTATTTTATTAATTTTAGAGGTTTACCGACTAGTGAATGTAATAAACTATGTGTACGTACAAGAGCCAACTTGATTGGTCAAATAGTTTTTGAGTTATCGTGCACGCCAATTTCAAAAACGTGGTTTCGAGAAAAACGCGTTTAAAGTTTTCGCCGCTCGTATACCCGCACGTATACCTGCGCGCAAGAAATGGCTGTGAAGCCTTTAAAACTTCGAATTTTTTATTGTAACTTTAGGAATATATTCTACGAATAGTGTACTATTGATTACAATAAAAAAAAAAAATTCGATTTTTTGGACGCTCTACACCAGGATCCCCCCTTAATATTTTATCAGAATGAAGGAAGAATTGACTCGTAAGAAATCATAAAATTTTAGAATTTTATTTTTTACACAAGAAAATGAATATTAATTTAAAAAATGGCCGCTTGGTACTTCTAGTGTTGCATTTTCCTGTTATACTCATTAATTGTTCACGCTCTTAAATGATCATGTTATACTCATTAATCGTTCACGCTCAAATGATCATTGCACGAACGATCATTGCAAACGCATTCATATTTTCTTACTTTACAATTAATAATGTTAGTAATTTATATTTCTTTTAAAACTATTACGCAACATATACAACAATATGTGGGCAAACAATATAATTATTTAATAATGTTCTTATATAATTATTACTTAAAATCGTTTCCGTATCTTTCAAGTCATCATATTTGTTTGAAATGTACGCGAATTTAGAATTTGGATCAAATTGAGGGCGAACAGGTGTCAGGGATATAGTTATCTCAGTCACTTGACAAGAGCTCCTCCCGATAGGCTAATATGAAAATATAATTGTAAAACACACAAAACATAAGGTGTATAAATCAATACATAAGTCCTGGAATGACATAAAGTATAGCGCAGTTGACAGTAAAGAATATAGCAATGTTAATACACAAATAAAAGAAGCAATAGATATAACATACAATAATTAAAATAAAGCATAATAATATCATGAGGTAGTGCGACACATGTGGTCGCGGTTCGTCAGTCGCGAAGCGGTATTATATTATTACCTGACAAGTGTCAAGCAGCATGAAAAGGTAATGACGAACATATGAGCTCGAACGCAATGTGAACTATGAATATATCTGTAATCAAAACAGCGCGAGGATAGTGAAAACTATACACGTTCATAAATATTGAGACTTAGTACCGCGAGTAACTCAGATTAAACTACGCAAACGCACGAATATAAATGAAAGAACGCAAAGGATTATGATACGAGTCATGAAATTATAATATTCCGCAGATAATGTTTCGGCAGTATGAAAATGAATGGAATAAGCGTGTACTACAACGCAAGAGAGGGTGTCGACAACAACCGTCGCACGATCTGCCTCCCGTCACCGAATAATGTAAAGAGTGTTTCGCGAGTATTTAGGCGTACGCTACACCGAGAATAATGCGCATCTCAACCGCGAGCACAGAGCGCGGCATCAACTTTGATGTCTCCTCGCATAATTATCAACGCGCAATCAATCACTTACAACGGCACTTCGATATAATCGACACGACGGCTGTGTGCACGACGTTACACTTTTCGCTTGTACTTATTTTGTCACTAACGCGATGAGGGGACACACGGAAATAAGCTCGACATAAATCACAACACATGCAGATTTCACACGATTATCGCGTTCACGATCGACGGTCGAGTAGCTCATCAACAGCGAGCTCATGCATCCTCGTAACTCACTCGGTTTTCGTTAATCACGGACAATCAGGTAACCGCAGCAATCGCGGTACATTATGATTACAGAAATTCAATTAAGAATGCGTCTGGCGTGAGGCCGACTTATCCAATGTAATTGGAACAGCTCGAAAGAGCCTGCAAGTGCGTGGTGCACGCGTTATCCGGATCGCCGGATTGTAAAGAATGTAAGGTACTTAGCGTTGCAGAGTTTATCCAGCTTGCAGAAGCCGATGATGGCGTGGTTTCTGGAACAGGATTCCACGATGTCTGCTTGCAGCAAACGTCCTTCGAGGATCCCGTCGTTCTGCAATCGCTCGTGTCGTCAGCGGGATGTTGGTTCCCTTTCTCGGTGTCGCACGGAATTAACACGCACGCACCTGTCACGCTTATGGCAGTGTACAGAGTATTTCGCCGCACGTGATCGCGGCCGCGGGGCGCGTGCCAAGCGGACACCTCGCCGACACTCGCACAAGACGCCGGCCCGTTATCTATTTCGCGGGCACTGTCTCTATTTCGCACTGAATCACGAATCTCGGAAACTAAATCTCTGTCTTATCCGTTAATTGAATGGATCTCAGCAATAACGTCCAACTCTAGCAATGTAAGATTTCACGACCGAACAAAGAATGCGGGGATCAACGAAACGTGCTCTCGCTATGACTCTTTCTGCGCGAATGCGAAGACGAGCGCGTCGCTTCGATTCTCGCGTAGTTACAAGCGCGGACCGGAAAAACAAAATGCGATCGGCCGAGCTCCCCTAGCCGCGCCCGTCGCCTCGCTGTCGCTAGCCGGGCTTTCTACGCGAGCGCGCTATTTCTCAAACAATAGTTCCACTGTTCCAATAGTTCTTGATCCACTTTTTATGTCGGTAACTGATGGCAGTGTAATGGCCAATTTCTTCATTTAGAGAGCTTCGAGTGTGTCTCACAGGCGGTTGAAAATTGATTATTCCAGCAAGAGTATATTCTTCCCTCATGAATAATAATTTAAACTTTACTGGTACATCCATTAATGGTGTTCAAGGGTGTAAGACGCGCAATACATGACTGCCAAGATTAGTCACTTAGCCTCTCTACACCAACTCCACTTCCACCTTCAAGTTTGGGGAATACCGTTAAGTCGAGTAACCTATTCTAAGATTGTGGTAACCAATCCCTTTGGATTCATAGGTCGACGAACAGACGGAAGATCGGGGGTCCAGCTCCTTAGATAATTTTGAGCTGGATAGAAGATGTCGGCAGCAGGGCATGCTTCTCAGCAACCAACACCGACTGCGGTACAAAAGGCAAGGGGAAACCACTGCACTATTTTCCCAAGACATCTGCAATAAAAATGAGTACGAGAAACGTTGAGACGGTATGCGATCCGAACACCAACCAGCGCCATGACGAGTCCAGGTCGCATGGTGTGAAATTGGCTACTGGGCGCGCTGAAGTGCTTCACCAGGCTCAGCTCGCAGTAAATGCTACTGATGAAAAGCGCATATCGCTGAGGAACTATTTAAGGATAGGAACATGGAATGTCAGAGGCATGATTCAACTAGGCAAGAAGGAGATTATAGATAAAGAGCAGACAGAATATAAGTTGGACATTCTAGGACTTACAATTAGTGAGACACATATTAGAGGAACCGGTTTTTATACTACTGCAAATGGAAATACAATATACTTCTCTGGGCCGGAAGACGAAAGTGCGAATGGAGTGGCTATATCTACAATATATCGCCTAGGATAGCTAAATCTGTTTTAGAGTACAATCCTGTAAATGACCGCATCATCACTTTAAATGTCAATACTAAACCATGTATCACGAATATAGTACAAGTATATGCACCAACAGCAGCGTCGACAGAGGAAAACATAAGCATCTTTTACAATAAGTAGTAATTTTTAAAATCGACCCAACTGGCCATATTTATTAATAGGATGTTATCTAGAATTTAGAATTTATTGCAAAAAATATTACCCCAGCCAGGGTTTGAACCTGGAACCTCCCGCTTTCCGTGCGACAAATATTACCACATGCCTCAGTGGTCGAATTGGGACGACGCCTGCACGGAAAGCGGGAAGGTTCCAGGTTCAAACCCTGGCTGGGGTAATATTTTTCGCAATAAATTCTAAATTCTAGATAACATCTTATTAATAAATATGGCCAGTTGGGTCAATTTTAAAAATTACTACGTTTTTAATTATTGGCTGGCGACGAGAAGTTTTTAATTTTTGTTTTACAATAAGCTTGTGATATTCTTGGGACTATTCCGAAACGGCAAATCACACTGGTCATCGGAGATTTAAATTCCAAGGTTGGGGCAACCACCAATAATGATCACATAAGACACGTGGTCGGAAAATTTGGTCTCGGCGTTAGAAATGAAAGGGATGATAAACTTATTCAGGTCTGCACCGCTCAATCTCTTACGATCATGAACACCTGCTTTGAACAACATGTAAGGAGACTATACACGTGGATGGCTCCTGGTGATCGAGTAAGGAATCAAATTGACTACATAATGATCAATAGCAGATGGAGAACGTCAATAAAGAAAACAAAAACATACCCAGGAGCTGATTGTGGGAGTGATCACAAACTTTTGGTAGCTGAAATGAAACTCAAACTCAAGAAATGTAAGCGCTCAACAGATAAACCTAGCAAGAAGCTATCAAGAGACCAACTTGAAGAATTTAATGCTTGTTTTAGAAAAAAAGTGGAAACATTAAAAATAGACGAAAGTGATGATGTGAATACAAAATGAGGAAAGGTCAGGGACGTAGTCCTTTCAGTCAAAGACGAGATTCAGTCACAAACACAAGGGACCAAACGGAAGTCCTGGATTACTGACGAAACGAGGGCAGTCATCGAAAGCCGCAAAGAAATCATAAAAGGTTACAGTGGAACAGCGAGTAACCTAAGATACAGACAATAAACTGGTAAGATTCAAAGACTATGTAGAAAAGATAAAAACGACTTTATTAATAATCTGTCAGGAAATAGAAAATCATGCTCTATTCTCGCAAACTAAAGACCTGTTTAGGAAAGTAAAGTTGATCACCAATGACCTTAAATCGAAAACCTGGGCTATAGAGAATGACAATGGGGCGCTCGTAACGGAAATTGACCAAGTTATCGAAAGGTAGCGATCGTACTGTGAAAAACTATATGACGACAATAGTACATCCACAAAACCGACCCAGAGAAACTTCAACAACATGGCGAAAGATCCGAAGATGCAGTCTGAAATTGAAAATGCTATCAAGAAATTGAAGACTGACAAAGTGAGTGGTGGAGATGAGATCACAGTGGAGGAGTTGAAGCACCTCGGGCAGAAAGGGATAGAGATAATGCTGGACATATGTAACCAGGTATGGGAAAATGGTCAGTGGCCCAAGGACTAGACGGAATCCTTACTCATACCACTTCACAAAAAAGGCTCTACGCGAAAGTTTCGTCGTCCCGCAGGAACCCTTTCTGTGCCGGACAGAGCTTGTTGTTCTTGACCGCCTAGTCGGTCAGACGATCGGCAATGAGCGCGGCAAAGAGCTTGGGGGTCGTGTCTCCCAGGGCGTTAGTTATCCAAGTTATCCCGATCGCCTTTTCCCATGTAGACCAATACGGTCTTGGAGGTCTTCCAGGACGCAGGGACTGCCTCGAGTCTTCGGCACGCGTTATAAAAAGCGGTGAGAAGCCGCACACCAGGATCCCGCGCACGGAGGTCACGATAGGTGACACCGTCGGGGCCCGGCGCAGAGTTCGTCATACGCCGGATCCGACGATTCACCTCTCGCTCCGTGAAGGGATCCGATAGATATGAGGCATCCTTCAGACTCGAGGGGTCGATGGACTCCACTTCCTCATCAGGGCTGGCTAGATCATTCCCGCCACAGTATAGCCCTTTAAAGTACTGATGAACCCGCTGCTTCGGCACTTGGCAGAAATCAGCAGGCCCCTGCAGCACCTCTCGTACCGCTTTGCGGCGGTTCACTCTGTACAGAGCCTGAATGCGCGTAGCTTCACGTACCCAATCACTGCGCCCTTCTTCCGACTGCAAAGGGGGACCGGCAGGTACCATTCCCCCATTATTAACGCTGCCGCCGTCTCGCGCCGGATGATTCCCCTCGCCCCGACGCGCTCGCGCCCCACGCGACCGAACTGGACGGTCGCGGGCGCCGGGCGCATCGCCGCGAACCATACCCGTTGCCTCGTTTCCAAAGAAACCGCGACCGAGGTCGCGAACTCCTCTAGGTCCGCAATCGAGGCCACGGCTTCAGCTCGCCCAGCCAGCTCGTCACGAGCAGCCACACGTTCCCTCCTACGCTGCCGCTCGACAGCCACAGAGGTCGGTTGACCACCGGACGTCTGGACAGGCGAAACCTCCACACGCCGCGGGTGTCGGCGCTGCTCCCCGCCCCGCTGCTATTTCAACACGGCGGTGTCTGCTCGCTCGCTGCGGGGCCGCCGGTTGCGTGTGCCCGCCGCCGGCGATCCATCACGCCAGGGACACTTACTGGAACACTCGGATGTCCCGCGGTGACTTGGTTTTCAGTACGCGCTACCGGTGCTACTCCTGGGATGTCCCTACGCCTCACGGGGGCCGCCACACTTACCGCTTAGATGTTGGAAATTGAGGTGCGCTCCAGGCGCACCTCACAAGGCCTAATTAAATTTGAAATAAAATTGTTATTCATCGACGTTGTTGTTAGGGGCGGGCTGTCGCCTCCGGAAGAGCTATCACTAATCCGGCGCCTCGCTCTTCTTCCCGGACGCACCACCCTCTACGACACACCAGGCGATGAGTCCCCCTCTAATGGCGCCGCGCTCTGCTGCTGCCGCCGCTCCTCCCCCCGGGATGGTGGTGGGGGTGAATTTTCCGGCCGCGCCCGCTGGCACGGTGAGACCGCCTCGAAAATGGTTGATAATGGGGGAGAGCGGAGCGGTGTGCTCCGTCTCCCCACGACGACCCCCGTCGACATGACGAGGGACCCGCACATGACGGTCGTCACTGTGCAGGTGGTAAGGGTGGCTTACAGCGACGTCGCTGGCATGGCGGGTGACAGTGCCATGTGAGGGACCTCCGCTGGGCTCCCACGGGTGGAATGTGGCGACCTGGAGGTCCCCCGGAGGGGCGGGGTCCCTCGTTGCGGGGGCTGCGTCCTCGCAGACCCCCTGCTCCTCTCCGCGACGTTTCTGATGGAAAGTCGCCTCGCCTCCACTGCGCTCTTCTCGACCGGCACGCTTGACGCTCGAGATCGACATTGTGTGGTGGGGCCCGCTGTTGTTGCTGCGGGCCACTAAAGCGTCTTTTTCTTTGCGCCCCCCCTGCCGCCACCCGCGAATGGTAGTGTGGTGACGGCGGATGGTGTTCGGGGGGACACGCGTACCGGCCTGGCTGCGCCACTCTTCTCGAGAGGCACGCTGGCCGACCTCCGACTCCTGGTGTTAATGGCAGATGTGGACCCCGCCACCGTAGAGCTGATGGTGATTGGCGGGGTCCCGGAGGTCGGCGGAACTCTCCTTATCGCTCCCCGCTCGATAATATACGGGGGAGCACGTTGCGGACGCGCCGTAATGCTGGTCGCGGCGGCCATTGTTGTTGTCGGCGCGGCGCTCCTGCCGGTGTTGGTGGCTGCGGTAGCGGCCGTCATTTTACGTACCTCGCGTACTCTATGGTTAACTGTCACCGGCGAACCTCCGTATACTTAGCAGACAAATTTGGTATTTCTTATTATTGCCTATTGTAATAGCTTGGGAATCGTTTGGGCAAATTTAGGAATATAGTTTTATAGTTTACGAAATAATGGTTTATTTATAATTAATAAAAATAAATTGAGTCTATAGTTAGCAGACATAATTTAAAAAAAATTTTTTTTTTTTTTAAATCAACGTGAAATCATTTTGGAAACACGTCTGTAATGTTTTAAACGTTTAGGAAATAATTATTTCATCAGAAAATCAAGTCACATGTGCGATTGCTGCACAGTTTCACCGTGGTTTGTGAGTCATCCAATCAGCTGAGAACGTGGAAAGTGCTGCTAAAGCATCAAAAGACGTTCACTTTCCCAAAATGGATTCATTATTAGCGCTAATTGTTGCATCATTCTTGGTATGTAAGTTTACCGGCAGGAGTGCCTGGACATTTGACATCTGACGTTCTATATCAAATGTCCAGGCATTCCTGCCGGTGTGAGTACATAAAGTTATATTATTTTAGAACTTTACAAAAAAAATATGTAATGCGAATTGTATCATTACGCATAACACATTTGTAATTTGAAATGTATAATATTACCGTATCATTTTATCTGTTTAGGTTATTATGCTACATGTTGTATGTACATAATGCTGAATGCTGAAAGCAGCATATATGCTCAGCAAAGTCCAACCCCACGTCCGTACAATATAATGTGAGCCACATGCTGAGCGGGCAACATCTTAGATGGCTAACGGGGCAATGGCAAATCCTGGAGTAAAAATAAAAAATATCTAAAATAAGAAAACTTTTATGATACTTAATAAGTATTTTACTATTTAACTCCGAAATCTAGTCAACAACATTAACTTATTTATTTGCATTTTATAAAAAATATAGTGCTGACCTGCTGTATTTATATAACAGATTATAATACATATTTATAGATTCAAACCCGGGGTAATTCCACATAATATCGTGTATATTAAGTTATATTTAAAAAATTCTGACTTTATAAGTACTCTACGATTGTGCGTGGGAGCACCGTAATTCTTCAAAGTTGTATAAAATTGAAAGTGGAGCAATTCTCGTAAAGATAATGGCACACTGGTTACCTTTGAACGAGATCTTTAAAGACGTACCTGCATTATTTTCCGATGAACATAATATTGTCCTCGCTTAATCTATTTAGTTACTCAGAATTTTAATTGAATAATGCTAAAAGACAATTAGCACAGATAAAAAGCAATATTTTAAAAGCCATTGTCGAGAATAAACCTTTTATTGTGTGTTGACTGCTTTACTGGCAATTGCTTTCCACGGTGGCCCAGAGAATTCGATTTTACAATCGAAATTTATGGATGAAATTCTTTGAAGAACACAGGAACGATATTAAAAAACATGAGAGCAATCACTCGGTTGTGAGCAGACACAGATCATGTCTAAATCATGAATTCAATTGGTCAATACCGGAAATTCTACATAAAGAAAAACATATGAGAAAAAGCGAGATTGCCAAAATGTTTTTTATGAAAAAATACAAGGACACTATAAATATGAAGAAAGATACCTATTTATAATAGTCATTAAAAATACATAGCTCGTTTGTTTATATTGTATGTTTTTCTCTCGTATCCTCCGATCGACATGACTCGCATTTACCGTATGATTAGTTGTGTTTCTGCGTCCTCAAAGACCAGACGTATATAATGTGCTCGTCTGTTAATTTAAATTTTCGTTATGACCATTTATTCAACTCAAAGGACCAGAAAATGATCCGCCTCGGAGGACCGGAACATGTTTCAATGCGGGCGGTGTAGGGAGGTTCGCGCTCCGTTTAGGTGCGCGGAAGGATCGCAGGATCACGGACGGGTAGTTCAGAGTCACTAAAATTCAGTTTGTTTATATCGAGAAGGATAACGTCTTTATTTCAGCGGTATCACAACCACCTCGAGGACCGATGTTCTCGCAAAAGGTTCGCACGGTCGAAAACAGAACACGACGCGCTGGCTCGCGCGTGATCGCGTACACAGTATCATGTGAATGTCATACCGCTAGCACTCGTTTTCTCGAATGGCCGAATAAAGCGGTGACACGGCTGATTTACCAATATGGCCAATAACGGCGCACGGCGCACGAGGCGCTTACATGATCGCGGTTTGCACGCGGAGAATGGCCGAACGCGGCACTTAACTTGCGCAACGATGCGCTTAAGGATTTCTCGCGAGGGATGACGGCCGAGCGCGGCGCAGATCACTCGCAACTCGCGAGATTGCACTTGATCTCTCACGAGGGATGACGGCCGAGCGCGGCGCAGATCACTTGCGACTCGCGAGATTGCACTTGATCTCTCGCGAGGGATGACGGCCGAGCGCGGCGCAGATCACTCGCAACTTATCATATAGGTTATTTACTGGTGTGCACATGCATCTTAGTGCTCCCATTCAATTGAAGTTTTAAATCAATTTAGCGTATTTATATAATATTTTGTTGACGTATTCGGCTAGCAGAATTTTTTCTGTATGACTGTACATAATTCTTGTGACTTTTGGAAGCTGGTTGTGTGAATAAATCTGAGGTGGAAATACCAATCAACCTAACCTCTTTCGCCACGTGTTGTCTCATACAATTCTGAGATGGCATCGAACAAGGATAACGCCAGGGTGTCAAGGGAAGTGTTAAAGTCTCAACGGATATGCTATCGCTGTGGTCCTGATTCCAAGCCTATTCCTATTGCCAATGCATCCTCACAATGTCCGGGCTGCGGTGTTCACTACCATCCAAGCTGTTTTGAGAGCTCTAGTAAGAATTCATCTGGAGCTGTCAATAGATGTTGTGGCTCAAGACCTGGGACTCCAAATACTGATATTAACCCACAGAACCTTGGCCAATCGCAACAGGTGGATATTGCTGCGTTGCTGGAAAGACAAACTGCCAAAATTACTTGTACAAGCATCCATGTCAACACTAAAGTCTTCGTTAGATGACCTTGCTGCCAATCAATCAAGACTCGAGGCTGCGATTGATAAACGTTTTACCACGATTGAGAAGAGAGTCTCTGTCATTGAAGGTACGATCAAGAATTCTCATTCTCTAACAATGTCCGAAATCATTAAGGAGTACAGTGACCGCATCGCTTGTAAAAAGAACTTAATTGCCTTTAATATCGTTGAGTCAACTGCGGTGGACCGTGACAAACGTATAATTGAGGATTTAGAGAATTTGAAGAAATCCTGAAGATTAATGATGTGAACATTTCCTCTCTGAAAGCTGTCAGAATTGGTAAACAGATAGCTAATGTCACACGTCCCTTAAAGATACTCGGAACATCGGAGGCTGCAATGAACGAGATATGGGCCCAGTACATGATGGCGAGAAATGTCACCATTACTTCATCACCTCAGCAAAGTCAGGGGACAAATCCATCAATGAAAACACCGATATTGGCTCACGATCGGACACCAGTTCAGCGTGCAGAGTACAAGAAACTGAAGGTACTCCTGAACGAGAGAATCAGCAGCGGAGAAACCAATCTACGTATTGTTTACAGGGGAGAGGTTCCCTTGATAGTTCGAATCAAGGACGCAGCTCAAGGAGATCGCCAATAATTTTATCTGTCTATTATCAAAATGATATTCATACGGGGTATGTGAATTCCAAACTTAATACATTCTTAACTTCCCCCGATATTCTCTCATATGATATTGTTGCAATCACCGAGTCCTGGTTGAGCTCGTCGGTACACTCTCGCGAGGCTTTTGATTCCCAATGCTTTTTTGTCTATCGTAATGATCGTGTAGATCGTATCGGCGGTGGTGTATTACTCGCAATTAGATCTAACTTGAAATCGATGCTCTTTCCATTATTGAACTATCCTGCTGAGCTGTCTGACATAAACATTATCTGTGTAAAAGTAGAGTTACTGCATAAGCCTTTTTATATCATACTTTTATATATTCCACCTAACAATAAACTTACGGTGTATCAAATCCTGTCTGACTACATCATGAGTCTTCGCAAACTTTGGAACAAGCATATTTTAGTGCTTGGTGATTTCAATATACCGAGCTTTATAAATTTTTCTGTTTTCAACCCACTACACACTGTAACGTCTGCTTTTCTCCATTTCTACAACTCAACTCAATACAGTCAGATTGTCAATAATAAAAATAAACTGTTAGACCTCGTGCTATCAAACTTATATGTATCAGTCGTGCGCTCAGAATTTTCTATCGTACCCGAGGATCCTTATCACCCTTCGCTATACATCGAAATCTATTTTACTGAGCGTTCAATTATTACTCTCAATGATGCAAGATCTGAGTCCTGTACTAATCCCTTTTTTAACTTTAAACGCTGTGACTTGCTCAAATTAATAGATAATTTAATGTCCTGTACTTGGGAAAATGTATTTCGCTCTCTAAATGTTGATGATGCCTGCCATGAATTTTATAGAACCATATTCGAGCTTTTTGAGATTTGTGTGCCTAAATTTAAACCAAGGCGTATTGCGCTGTTATCCTTCTTGGTTTACACGTCATATTATATTATTGGTTAAATCTAAGGATAAGTACAGGCTAAAAGCAAAGCGATCTGGTCGTACCGATGATCTGGATAATTATAAAGCTATTCGGAACGAGCTAAAGCATCAAATTGTAAATGCGCATAAGGACTACATTTCACGTATAGAAAACTGCATCTCATCCTCTCCTGCATCCTTCTGGTCTTTTGTTAACCAATCGAATAAGGCGAAGCGTATACCTGAAGTTATGTACCGAAATGATATTGAAATTACCGGCCCGAAAAATATTCTTAATGCATTCGGGGATTTCTTCAGCTCTGTTTACATTGGTAATAATAGCTTTTGGATTAATAGTGTGTGCTGCGCTAATGTGACTGTGGCTGGGGAATTTATTACCCTGGATGCAGTGAGAAAAGCTATCCGCTCTCTTCCGAATAAGTTAATTGCAGGCTTGGACGGCATTCCTGCCTCCATAATCAAACACTGCTGATTATATTTTAGTTTACCGCTGACTCATATATGTAATTTAATAATTAGCAGTGGCTACTTTCCACCCGTTTGGAAGAAAGCTCGTATCACGCCTGTGTTTAAAAAGGGTGCGCGTGAGATCATTGATAACTACAGGCCCATCACTATTTTATGTAATTTTTCGAAAATCTTTGAGAAGTGTTTATATGCCATAATTATGCGAGCGCTCCTGCCCATTCTTAGCGATTGTCAGCATGGCGTTGTATCTGGACGGTCAACGACTACAAACCTACTTACTTTTCTTCAAATAGCTTGTAACTCACTCGCGGTTTGTGGTCAATTGGATATTATTTATACTGATTTCAGCAAAGCGTTCGATGTCTTAGATCACGGTGTTATCTTATCTAAGCTTAAGCAACTTGACCTACACTGCAATATCGTTCGTACTGTCGAGTCCTATTTACAAAATAGATCTCATGCAGTAGTATATAATGGTGTCAGCTCTGATCCTTTTTGCCCGTCTTCTGGTGTGCCACAGGGCTCCAACCTAGGACCTTTACTTTTTGTTATTTCTATTAATGATATTGCAGTTCCTTTTAATTGTTTCTACCTTTTTTACGCGGATGATGCGAAATTATTTTTGCCAATTTCTTCGATTGCTGACTGTGTGAATTTACAAAGTAATATTGATAAAGTTGTCTCGCAGTGTGATCTTTTTAAGCTTTCTCTGAATTCAGGGAAATGTGTTGTAATGACGATATCACGTAAAAATGACCCTATCATATTCGATTACACCATAAATGGAGTTTGCTTACAGCGAGTTAACGTTTTTAAAAACCTTGGTGTTTTCATTGATAATAAATTGTCTTTCAATCCTCAAATTGATTATATAGTCGCATCTGCGTCTAAAATGATGGGTTTTATTATGAAGATATGTCGAAACTTTCGTTCAACTTTGCCTATTAAGGTCTTATATTATTCACTTGTAAGGTCCAAGCTGGAATATGGGTGTCTTGTGTGGTTTCCATCGCTTCATAAGCATATTGATGCTCTTGAATCCTGTCAGCGCCGATTTCTGAAATTTATGGCGTAGAAATCTGATGGAACCTTGCAGCCGGAGGCTACATCGTCGACGGCGCGAACCAGCCAACGTCCGTCGGAGGCGGGCACCCCATCCAGTGCGACGTCCTCCATCGTCAGGGAGTGCACCGTCGCGGTGGAGACGCTGATAGCCACGCAGCGAGAGGAGAGGCCACAGGAGTAGAGGTGGCAGGAGACCAGCGCGAATGCGATTTCCTCTCTTTATTTTCGTTGTCTGCAATCGCACGCGCGAGTTATATATAAATATATTCGGTTTTTCATTTTCTTTTCTCGTTCCCGCTCAGCATTATTATTATTATTATTATGACTATAAATATATATATGTATGTGTGTAATATTTATCTCCGCACATTTACACGCACACAATTAAAGGCTGATTAAATAGTAAACAATATGCCTTCCTTTTCCTTTTTTGTTTTGCGGTGCGTGTAAATTTATATAGGTTAAGCTTAGTTTTAGAGGGGACTAGCCCCGTGATTCAGCGTTATCGCGCACCAGCGTGAACATACACGTGCGTACGCGCGTTATACACACACAATGATACGGTGTGCGCGAAGATCGCGCGACATCATAGTTTCACGCGAGATATAGTTACAGCGCGAACAATAGGCACTCATCACACGCGAATAAGCAATCAGTATCCGCGACGAACGATCGTGCGCAAAAAGTCAAGCATACATGTCATCCATGGGAGCGGATAGTCTCAAACGGTATTATCGGTCACGGGGAACACGCTTCACGTGTCCACGTCGCGACTCAATGAGTGTGCCGCGAAATCACAGCACGAATATCCGTACCCGCGGACAACGATATCTACGGGTTAGTTGAACACCGGCGAGCGACACAATCGTGGTTACGATCATGTCCGACGCCTGTGCGGGGAACATGCAGCACAGGTATGATTCAGGTAGACCGGTGTTACGAATACGTTCTCGGGATGTCAATTAAGACATCCGTCGCGCTAGATTAGATTTTGTGTCGTTGTGCGGCAAAGTCCCAGCGCAGACCGCGTACAGCCAAATCGCTATCGGCGATGGCCTTCCGAGGTCCGAAATAGGGTGTATACCAAGTTTCACCCCGATCCGACCTGGGTGCCGGAAACACCCAGCACGGGCACCTTCCTCAGGAACAATCGTGTGCGATCGTTTCACTGAGGCCCCGGGAACGCAGCGCACCAGGTCCCGTCGACCTGCGAACTCTGTGCGCCGAGATCGACGCACACGTCATCCACAGGGACAGGACCCATACCGATGCATTCCTGAGATCGTTGCGAGCGCAAATATCGCGATCCCGCGCCGATTTGTCGAGTGTGCCGTGAGATCGACCCACACGTCATCTACGGGAATAAAACCTCTACGGATGCATCTTCGGGAGCATAATATGCATCGTTATCGCGATCCCGCGTAAATCGAGTGATCCGGAGCCGAGATCCTGGCACAACCGGCCCCGCTGCAAAAATAGCATATATATGTACGTATATCGTAGCATCGAGCATAAACGTCGAGTGCGAGCGAGACACGTGGCCTAGAACCTAGGATACATGCATAATTCCGTATACGGGCGAAAATTGTAAAATCGCGAAAATCCGTAATATACGATATTCTCAAACATGTATTTGCGATCCGTCTCTAGCGAACGGGAAAATAACAGCGAGAACAAAACAACATTCCTGCTTGTCAGACGTGTTTGTGCGATTGCGAACATACGACAATCACGTGATAGCTGACGCAACAACAGGAGTGGGGGAAACCGCCCGAGTGGGGAAGTGCGACGCAGCGAGCGATCGATCCTGGTCAGTCCGCCGGGAGAAGTCAAAGCGACAACATATTTCTCGTTACAACCGGGGATTCCCGCCAACGGAGCGATATCCGCGAGTTCGCGAATTTAATTGAGTTTCGCGATACTCAACTTATTTACGCGATTTATGCGTAACGGTCAATCGTTCGGGAGATAGCGCCGTGGTAACACGTTTTGACAAGTACGAACTGCCGCGAGCCTGAGATCTCGTTACAACCGACGATACCCGCTCGCGGAGCGATATCCGTCAACTTTCGTGATACGTGAACGCGATCGACGCTCGTGATAGACTTTCATACTCTGATATCCGTGTAACAAACCGAGAACAGTCATACGGGAGAATATGTTACATTCTCACGATCACCGATGATAATCGAGTTGCGGAGTGTCGGACAACAAAATAATCCGAGTTTGCACGATCTAACGCGACACACACGAAACTGTATCCAGCGATCACAGTGTGACACCGCGAGTGATAGTAAATCATTGTGAAGCGCATTGTACGGAACATTTATTCTGAAATAACACATTAAATACACATTAAAATACTCCTGAATAAATACATTGTTATTTAAAGTGATATACCGAGTGTCTGAAATCATTCGACGATATCCTGTGACCTGTCCTGAGTCACATTCCTTGCGGGAGATTTATGCGTAATCACCATTCCTGCGGAAATTAAGTGCGAGTAAATGCACATTGCTTACGCTATAAGCATACGGTATACGAGATACTTACCTGGGATTCTGCGACGACGATCCTGTGGGTGCTTCATCCGTGACGATCCACTGGTCCAGAGCATCGTTGGTAGTAAGCGGCTTCTACGAGGGAGGTCCATCCGTAAGGCGAGACGCAGAGCGGCCAGCAGCAGCAGTCCGGAACACCTGAAACAGAAAAAAGAGAGAATTAGTCGACAGATACGGTTAGTAGTATACTTACCTTTCTCGATTTAGAAGATAAAATCGAGTGGCGACCGTGCTACGCGAACTTTGAATATATTTCGGTAGTTTAACGAATGAGTTGTGTCACGCGTGACCTAACGTGCCCGGTTACAACCTATCCCCCTCAGGGATTTAATCATGACTCTCTATTAGCACGTTTCAATGAATGGTCGCTTAATGACAGACGTAAATTTTATTCTTTACTTTTTATTTTTAAATAATTAATGGATTTATTAATGTACCCCTGTTACTTACCGATCTCAATTTTACGGTTCCGAGACTCTCGTCACGGTCTTATAATTCTTTTTACACGCGTGCTTCCAATTCAGCTTGGACTCGATCATGCCCCATGTATTATTTAAGTGAAGGATTTAATATAATCGAGAATGAATGTGCGAAGTCTTCTGTACGCCTAGATGTATTTGCCGATACGTTCAGCAGTTTTTCTAATGCATTGAAACGTTATTTTGACTCATCATATGCAGTTTAATGTAATTGCATTCCACTTTCATTTTCTTTTTATTTTTACGCTGTTATTTCTTATTTCTTATTCTTTGTCATTCTACTGTGTTGCACACCTCTGTATATAGTAGCCCTGTTATTGGTTGTAAAACTGTTGGGCTTCAGTAATAAAATAAATAAATAAATAAATAAATAAACTCGCGAGATTGCACTGGACTTCTCCACCCACACAACAATCGGGTTGAGTTAGGTCAGTTTTTTTGGAACTGGAGCCCCCCGCATATACACAAGGGGTCAGGGTGCAGGATGAAAGGGGGGCGAAGCCCCCCTCCCGCATATACTTTTAATTACTACCCGTAGAGGGTTAAAAAGTGATTAAATGTGCATATATTTATATTTTTTTTTTTTAGATTATTTTACATTTTCCCCCTTGGGGGTCTAACGGGTGAGAGTTAACAAGGGAGAGTACCACCACTGAACTTCCCTTGTCAAGCGCTATAATATGGGGTACCTCCCCCCTTCCCTCCCAGGGGGTTGCGTCACCTTAACCAGGACAATGCGAATAGATCAAGACGGTAGTCAATAGATACGCGGGTCGATGTGCGAACGCTCGCGCAATTTGATTGGTCGCGAGGCGTTCCTGGAAGTGTACACGCAGCCGATAAGAGCGGGACCGCGGTAGCGTTTCCATGATCCGTCGCGAAGGGCTCGCCGTATGCGTGAATTTTTGCCCAATCCGGAACATACCGCCCGCCTCGAAACGTTGGTTTCGAAAGCCATTATTTGTTTGAACCGGGCCTCGAAAGGCACGGATGCACGCGGATTGAGGAGAGCGTCCGTTGTAGCAAACGAGAGTGCATGAGGGGCGGTGCCGCCCGCCATGGCATCTAGTTTTGAGCTATTTCAACTTAATGCAACTTAAATTTAACGCAATTATTCCTAATTTAAACGCAACTTAAATTTAACACAATTATTTCTAACTTAAACGCAACTTAAAAACGCAATTATTCTTAATTTAAACGCAACTTAAACCTAACGCGGCTCAAACTGAAGGTAATTACGTCTAACGCACATTGGGTTAACGCGACGCGAGTGTCACGCGACTCGAATGAAACATGTATTGAGATTGAGCAAACTCAAACGAAATGCGATTGAAATGAAACGCGGGTGGGATGAAACTTTACTACTAAATAGAACCTTACAACTAAATAGAACCTTACAACTAAATAGAGCCTGGTGACTAACGTGACTTACAAGGGAACGGTCGGAAGTGTCCCTACCCGATTTGGATGAGCTTTGGATATGTTGTAGAGCATCAAAAAATATTAGACTCCTAGTTTTTTGGGGGCTTATTTCGACGTTTAAGGGTTGAAACAACCCCTTGAAAATAACGGATTTTTTAATTTTTAGCGAATATCTTCGAAAATATAAGGCGTATGAAAAAGAGTTTTATACAAAAGGTTTATGGTTTTTTATGCTCTTTACAATGGCGTAATTACATTTTTCAAATATGTCAAATTTTTTAATTTAACCCCACACCCACCTATTATTTTTGTAAAATATAAAAATTTTTTCAACGCAAAAATTTAAGAGCATCGAATGCCAAATACATCCATGTATATTTTTATTATGATACCACTATTCGATTTTTGGGAAGACGAGATGATATGTGGTATAGGCGTCGCGCTGTAGGTAGGTGTTGCGTTATTTCTGTTCAGTTGCGCTGTACGCTTAATAATTTCTATTTGTGCATATTTTCTCATACTACAATATATACTATATACTACGACATAATATGCGATAAAAGTCCAAACAGAGGAAAAGATATCACGTCATCCAAAGTTTAAATAGCGTGTGCGCAAAACAGTGTTATAAATACGCGTCAAAGTAAATCAACAACCAAAGTTCACGCATTTGAATATCATTTGCTTGTGTCATAATTGCGGAAAGCAAGCATTTCAGATCGTAAGTTTGAAGTGTAAAGAACTGTTTGTTGTACGCTGTCGTTTTTTGAACATGTAAGTGCATTTTTATTGTTAACTTTTATTGGTTTCTTACGCTTTTTACTTTTTTTTTATATTAAATATTTAATATAATTTTTTATTTAATTCTTTGCCAGTCTTACCAGTGACTATGACTATATAATCTTTTTTGCTCATAAAATGTCATGATTGTAAGCACCTACTAAAATTATTTTTAGTTAATAAAGTTAATTTTTTTAATTTGTTTCAAATTTCAGATTACCTCCTTGTCAGAGTATCAGAATATTTCAATATTTTGTACTGCTGTCTCTCTATTGTCATCACACACGCAAAACGCAGAATTATTATTCAGTTTTGATGAATTAATTAATTTTTGATTCACATACCTTTTGTAATCAAGAAATAGAGAAGAGAAAGAGACGGTATCAAACCTAACATAAAAAACCACTCTATTAATTATAAAGTGCGTATTCATTTACATAATTAAAGTTCGAGACAAATATTTAATTTTAATATCTTTCAGAATGAGGTTTAATCCACACAATGTAATAATGCTACTCTCTGTAATTTTTACTGCTTTCAACTATTCACCAAGTCCGATAACTTCGGAGGAAGAAGTAAAAGAAAAAATTGAACGTATGCTGCTTGAAATACAAAACAAAGAATTTTACGTAGAAGAGGACGAAACTTTAGATTTTTACGATACATATGAGGTTCCAGAACCGGAAAGAGTTGATTTATTTGAGGAAGATGATGGTAAAGTATATCTTCCGGAAGAAGTTATCTGCAGCTCTGTTGAGGCAACAATATTAAGTGACTATAAAAGGCAAGCTGTGGAATACTGGAGGAGTGGTAAAACAAGGGGAAGATTGCTTGAAGGAGTTAAACGAAGGTTCAAAAAAGTTACATCAATACAACTACGACGATGGGAGAACCAAATTAGTGAAGGTGGTAGTAGATTGTAAAAATTATAAAGAATTTCTGCAGACACATTTAATCGTTTAAATGAAGTACTTGAAAGAGGAATCATTATTCATGATATTGACATCGCACGATGGGCTTCTCGAGCACAAGAAGAGGAAAATGCGGCAGGATTCAAAGCCTCAGAAACGTGGGTGAAAAGATTTAAAATTACACATAATATTGTGTATCGGAAAATAACTAAATTTGTAACAAAAAAATCTTTGCTATTAAAAGAAGATTTGGAAAATAAGTGCGACACATTTATTACTAACGTAAAATATTACATTGATCGATATGGAGTAGAAAATATTTACAATTCGGATCAGTGGATTTCAGTTAGAATTTCACTCCGGTCGTACTTTATCACATAAAGGTGTAAAAAAGGTAGAATCTGTAGTACAATCTATATCAGCAACCACGCATAGTTACACCATACAGCCAACTATTTCCGCTGATGGTAGATTATTGTCGCCTCTTTTTATTACATTGAAAGAAGTTACAGGAACGTTTGGTCCGAGAGTGCAAGAAACATTATTCAACGCGCCTAATATTTTTGTTACGGCTTCAAAATCAGGCAAATTAACACCAAATCATGTAAAAACTTGGTTAAAAGATGTATTTTTTCCGAATGTTGGACCAAAATCTGTATTATTATTAGATTCATGGAGTGGGCATTGTCCTAATACAATTGCAGAAACTAAACCAGATAGTGCAACAGACTTTGTTTTATTAACTATTCCGGCCGGTACAACGGGAAAAATGCAACCATTAGATGTATACGGTTTCCGATTGTGGAAAAATTTTATTAGATATTTTTCTGATATGGTTATGTTGTTAAACCTTGCAATAGATCTTCATGTTCGAAATAATATCTTGAAATTGCAGTCATTAACGCACAATCAATTATCGTCGCCTAGGTTTCAAAATTTATTAAAATATGCGTGGTTTAAAAGTGGATATATACAGAATAGGCCGAGTAAATTTCAAACACCAGTCGAATTTTGTTTCAAGAGTAATTTTAAAGTAAAATGCGACATTTGTGGTAAAACTGCCATAATTACTTGTTCTAGGTGCAAAAAATCGCTTTGCATAACACATTTCTTTCATGACCATCATCTTTGCGACGAATATGTGCCATAAATGTAACTTACATGTTATATGTTTATGTACTGATTAATTTAAAAATTCTGCTCTGATTTATTAATACATGAGTCGTCTTACAATCTACAATTTTGTTAATCATTTACTGGCGACGTTTAAAAAAGTTTATTATATTTTATTGTGACTCGATATTATTCGTCTACACATAATATTATTACCCAATATTGTAAAAATAAACACATACAGAAATAAACTTTGTAATTTGTATTTTTAATTTATTACTGTTTGTTTAGAAAAGGTAGTGATAATCGAAAGAGTTACCGACCGAAAGGCGGTAAAGCAGAAACCATAGCTCGAATCGGATGGCTCTCGTGAACGCACCACGAATGGCGGGCGGCGCCACTTCCTGGCTCGCTACGCTAGGAATTAGACAAGTCGGAACGGGTGGACTCAGAGTGTCCACACGAAAAAGGAGGAACGATTTCCTTATTCCGGTCACGGTCGTCGAACAGTGACGACGTACGCGTGTCGAGTCTTGAGAATCTTTGTCTAACAGTCGAGTAATATTTTCCGATGCAAATCAGAGTACCACGGACACACCGTATAGCCAATCTTCCGATCCACGAGGAACCGAGGAGATTGCGGACTTTGATGGGTCCGACTGACTTCGAGATTGAGAAGTGAAACGACGTAACGTCGTCGCCATCTTAGAGGAACGATCCTTCTGGAAACGAATGTTGCGGGACCTTCGATTCATACGAACGGTAATCTCTGTGTCCTCTGTAGTGGGCACAGAGCTTATTTGCATACGAGTGAGGAGACTGATTCTGGAACCGGAACGTTGCGATCGCAGGGTTACGTCTGTTGTACTGACCCTCGATAGTTCCAGGTGTGTCTCAGATTCTTTTTACGCACCACTGGCCATGGTGCCGTAACCGAGTGAGGAGTTAGTTCAAACGTTCATTCTTTTGCGTCTTTCACGGTAATTATGTCGAGTGCTCGATAACTGCGTGTGCGACCTTGCGAGGTATTTCTATTTTCTTTGGTCTTTTGTTCATTGCGATATTACTGTGGCTGAGAATCGGATCAATCTTTGACTTGACAACGTGTTGGTATAACCGACCGTTACTGTATTTCTTAACGAAACAGCATTTCTGCTTTCGAGATATATTGTAAAACTGACAAGTGCCAATCTGTCGATGAGATTAACGAAACGAGCTGTGATTTCTTCACTAAGATGTGATTTCAAGTACAATTCGTATTCAGAATAAGCTGTAGTATTATTACGAGAGTTTATGATTCTATTACAACGGTTATAAATATTAGTATTCATATTCAGTAGATTTATGAAGTTACAGTCCATTAAGTTTCTTTCAAGATTGGTTTATTCTCTGATTATATTGTTTATATTATGCACATTATGTTTATGACTTATGATTGAATTTCAATATGTTATGTATAACCGATAACGCCGCTTAGAGCGCGGATATATTTATATGTACTGATTCTGATTAAATAACTGCCATTTATGATTTGTATTCTATTCACATGTTTTCTTATGACTTATGTTTATATTTGATGTGTATGATTTTGTAAAGAATACTGGCAGGGTTTTCGGCAGTTTTCCTTGTCCTTGCGGTGAATACTGGTATTCTTATGATTGTTTCTGCCAATTGATTTCTTCATTTGATATTAAAACAAGATTCAAAATTCAAAGAGAGTTGTGTCAATGTGTTGCTTCCTCACATATATATTCAAGAGCTCAGACTTAAGATAAGTTTGTACACTGTTACTATTTTTATTAATTTTTCTACCATATTTCCTCTACATATGTCCGCATATTGAATAAAACTTGCAGATTGTAAATATCTTCAGTGCCTCCCAAAACATGCTCGTTCGCCTTACGATTCAGCATTGGATAATACCAAACCCATCGTCTATGTTCAATATTCATAACACGAGCAAATGATACTCAAATGCGTGAACTTTGGTTGTTGATTTACTTCGACGCGTATTTATAACACTGTTTTGCGCACACGCTATTTAAACTTCGGATGACGTGATATCTTTTCCTCTGCTTGGACTTTCATCGCATATTATGTCGTAGTATATAGTATATATTGTAGTATGAGAAAATATGCACAAATAGAAATTATTAAGCGTACAGCGCAACTGAACAGAAATAACGCAACACCTACCTACAGCGCAACGCCTATACCACATATCATCTCGTCTTCCCAAAAATCGAATAGTGGTATCATAATAAAAATATACATGGATGTATTTGGCATTCGATGCTCTTAAATTTTTGCGTTGAAAAAATTGTTATATTTTACAAAAATAATAGGTGAGTGTGGGGTTAAATTAAAAAATTTGACATATTTGAAAAATGTAATTACCCCATTGTAAAGAGCATAAAAAACCATAAACCTTTTGTATAAAACTCTTTTTCATACGCCTTATATTTTCGAAGATATTCGCTAAAAATTATAAAATCCGTTATTTTTAAGGGATTGTTTCAACCTTTAAACGTCGAGATAAGCCCAAAAAAAATAGAAGTCTAATATTTTTTGATGCTCTACAACATATCCAAAGCTCATCCAAATCGGGTAGGGACACTTCCGACCGTCCCCTTGTTAGATCGGGGATCGAGTGACGCGATTCGTTGTCGACTCGATTTCGATGGGAAGCAAACACAACTTTGCGATAGGACGTTTATATTCGGAATGCGCTGTTTTAACTGATACGACGCGGACGAGTACGTCAGAGCCTGCGTGACAGCGAGTAACTCTACCAAGCTCCCATTTACATGGAGGGAGTAGCTGATTTTGAATCAACACGATGGAGCCGGGTTGAATCGACGGTTGTTCAGTGGCAGAATTGCCACTTCTTTTGCTGTTGCAGCGTGTTAATGTAGTCTGTTTGCCAGACCTTCAAAAAACGCTCCGCATTGCACGACCTGCCATCGCGAGAGTCAATTCTCGTTGATATGTAGAACGGAGGGTTCGGAACTGGTCGTGAGTGCTGATTTGATTAGAAAATGGCCGGGAGTGAGTACCTCGTACTCGTCAAGTGAGTCCGTCAGGGGCGCGAGAAGCCGTGAATTATGGCACGCTTCAATGCGACACTACAACGTCGTGCTCTTCAAATGTCAGTTCGTGGGGCCCGAGTACGCGTCGTAAGTGATGCTTTACACTTTTTACTCCGGCTTCCCAAAGGCTGCCGAAATGTGGAGCGTGAGGCGGGATAAATTTCCAGAAAACGCGATCAGACGCTGTTTTATTCAGGAAGTCTGTATCGCGTATGGCATTCCGATATACTCGAGTCAACTTCTTATCGGCGTCTGCAAACGTCGTGCCGTTATCTGAGTAGACGATCTCGGGAAAGCCCCGTTGAGCACAGAATCAAGTGTACGCGTTTAAAAACGCGGGAGTAAAATAGTCGCTTACGAGCTCTAGATGTATCGCTTGAGAGGCGAGACAGACAAAAACCGCGATATACGCTTTGCGCGATGTAATTCGGCGGCCGGCGGAAGCGCGAATAGCGACCGGGCCCGCGTAATCCACCCCGCAGTTGAGAAACGGTCGCGTTGGAGCCGAGACCCGACTAGATGGCAACTGACCCATGAGCTGCGACGGCGTCTTTGCTCTTTGCCTCGCACAGACGACACACCGATGAATGATTGACTTTACTAAATTTCTGGATCGCAGAATCCAGAATTCTTGTCGTAGATTCGTTACTGTAAACTGCGTGCCGGCATGCAGCGAGATCAAATGCGTGTAGCGCACAATTAATGTGACGATCGGATGAGCGGCTAATAATATAGGCTGTTTAGAGTTCAATGGAAGCGGAGAATGTTCGAGCTGAACAAATTAAATCTCTAAATTAAAGCTCTAAACACAGACCTCTTTGAATAAAATTTGTTGAAGAAACCTATTTTATATACCTAGCAATTTTCAAAATAATCCCAGACAGCACGCATGTCCAAAATCGGGACATAAGACGTTTTAAAGATGTCTTTAAGACGTTTTATGTCCCGACATAATCCTGTCTGGGATGTATCAGTGATATTATTGAAAGAGAGAGAACATTTATTTAAAAAATAAGATAGTTCTTTAAAAAATTATAGAATTGACGATAATTTAAAAAGCATTGTATTGTTTTATCTTTCCAAGTTCTTAACCAATCTGACAAACCAAATTTTATTAAATATTTTACCTTATGATAATGCGACGCAAATCGCAGTTTTCCTTCAGAAAATAGATGATATACTTAAGGGGATGCTGGATACCGACATTACAGTTCATTTTTTTGACAGGATGGATCTTCGAATTGGCTTTACGGATTAAAAAATCCTTTGACAGGTATAAAGTACGCACGAAAACAAATCCAGCTATGCTCAATTAAAGACCGAAAAAGGCGTAAAATTACATAATTATATTAATTGAGCTGTCAACACACAGACGCTCACTCAAACATTCACTCGTATAAAAGTTTTACGAGGTGAGCGGCATAAATCGAGAGCATAGCTGGACTCGGACAGGAATAATGAACATTGTGGTAGCGATAAAAATACGAACAAGTCTCTAATAAAAAAGATCCATCCTGTCAAACATTTTGAATGCAATATAACCTATAACCTTGTCTATCCTTGTCTATTATCATTGTTTATACAAGGACAGATATAGAATTTTGTCGGTAAAACAGCGACATCGTCGGAGTTCGGTCTTCGGTCCAGGATCCCCTTAAGAAATGACAAAAATGTGGTATTACCGAGAAAAATTGTATCCGCGAAAGCTTAAGCAAGGACGACCGTTAGACAGCGATCACCTTGATTATCGCGGTTATCGATTTCTCGTGAAATTAGCAAATCGCCGCGATACATAATCCATTACCGATTTCTTGCGCGATTTTCAGTAGGTCTCGCTCAATATTTTACGCACGAGGTGAACGATAGCGGCGGAAGCATGAGGTTTGGCGTAATACATAGTACATACACGTTGTATAAGAGCTGTTAAGCACGCGTAAGTTTACATCTCGCGACGTGGATAAGCCATTAGGAAACGCGCAAGCTGACGTGCGTGAAATCGTTAAAGATAACGCGCGTGAATAAGCGTAGCTGAGAGGACGCAATGGGAAATGTGACGAATCGCATATATCAAGAGTGTGTCGGTTGACTTGAATATCTGCCGATAAGACGTGTAAAGTAATATATCGTTTAAGGAGGTTTTAAGGATAATGCAAAATGATAAGAATGGCATGAAATTTATAATAGAAGTTTCTTTACAAATAACGGTTGCATGTGAATTTTTTCAGATTTTTTCACCAACCCATTTTTGCGTAAATTCATATCAAAATTCCACATTTTATAAGGGACCCTTATGAGAAACTCGATTCTACATATCTATTTTCAATAAAAACATATATTTAAAATATTAAGACGCAAATGAATTTATGTGTAATATGTGAAGTATACTATATCTAAAAATCTTGGGTACTCGCAACTCGTTGCGTCGCGTTAATAGAGCCACGACGGTCTCGCTCCGCGCGCACTTGGCGCGAGACACTACCGTGTCTCTTGATTGAAAGTACGTACTAAAGTTCGAGCCATTTCACCACATAGTTTATTTGCAATACTAAAAAATATAAGTCAAGATATAATATTTCTGTCATCAGAGCTGTGTGATGGAGAAAGCTTGACAACGCTGTTAAAAAACACGGGAGGATTCTGACATAAAATGTAACCTGAACGAATTAAATCGTCTAAATCGAGATACGGGTTTAAGGATAGGATCGAGCTTTTTTGAGGAAGCGTCTTCCCTTGTCGGAGTAGATTTAACTCGGTGGAAAAAACTTCTGCCTGTACGGTTCTTAGCCAGAAATCGCGTGCTTTCGTCGAAATTCGTCGGCCGTGATTGCGCGTGAGTATGGAAGATCGTTGTTACGCAAATGAACCTTCCGCTTGCATTGCGCGATAAATCGTTGGAGATAGGCTGTGACGCGCACGAGCTTCGGCCACCAGGAATAGCGTAACGCGAGAAACGACGATTCAGAGGACGGCGTTAAGAGTGTCACGGGCGGTTTCGCCTCGAGCTGACCTTCGTCGGCTGGAGGGGCATGGTTGTTAGGCCACTCTGAGGGAGCGAGCGGAAGCCAAGTTCCACCATAGATCGTGCGAATGTAGCTCGGTGCCGAGCAGACCTTGCGACGCGCAATCCGCGGGATTCTCGTGTGTAGGGACGTAATGCTACTGAGCATCCGGGACTCGCGTTTGTATATCGGCAACTCTGTGCACGACGAATGTCTTCCACTGAGACGGATGCTTGTTAAGCCACGCGAGGGTAACGGTTGAATCGGTCCAACAGTGACATGGAACGTTACCCAGCTTGAGAGAACCGCGCACGAACTCTATAAGACGGGCCAATAGAACTGCTGCGGACAATTCTAGGCGGGGTACCGTGAGTGGCTTGATCGGCGCGACTTTCGATTTACCGGTCAGCAACGTAGTTGTAACTTCTCCAGAGGAAAAGGTGACGCGTAAGTAGACGACCGCGGCGTAGGCGACGGTGGACGCGTCGGAAAATCCGTGTATTTCTATGTGCACGGTGTTGGAATCGCGACCCGTTCAACGCGCGAGCGTGAAGGTTTGAAGATGAGGGAGCGCGTTATAGATTATTTCCCAACGTCTTAAAGCATGTTCGGGGATTCTCTCGTCCCACCCCAACTTTGTACGCCACAATTGTTGGAGGAAAACTTTTGTAGCGAGAATTACCGGCGTAACCCAGCCGAAAGGGTCGAACAGTTTCGCGATTGGTTGATAAAATAGCGCGCTTTGTACTCGGAACTGCATTCGGCAGTGTCACGTTGAATTGAAACGTATCGCGAGCGGGATTCCAAGCAATTCCTAGGGTGTTTACGTTTAGCAATCGGATTTGCAATCGGATTAATCGCAATCATATCAACCGACTAGGGAAAAAGTTCCCTAGACCAATCGGATTTGTAAACCATGTCTACGGAGCGATCGGATTAGCTCATGTTAGCTCATGAATAACAGAGCGAAAATTTTACTCGTATCGCAGAATTGTAAGAAGAAACAGAAAAGTAGGTATGCATGTACTTTTTGTTATTTTTATAATAATTAACTTTCATTTTCCTTTAAATGTATATTGGGCGATAGATGTATTAATGTTTTACTGATATATTTTAAACAAACAAATAGACTATAACCTCACTTTGTTTTAATATCGTTAACATATTAGTTTATTAAAATAATATTTTTTCCAGAGGTAATTGCAAATGGATACAAACGAGGAAGAAGTGTTTGAGCAGGATCAGTTCGGTATGTATATCGTAAAACAAAATTTTTATTTTAGTTCTAGCTAAACTAATTACGTTAATAAAATTTGATTTTCAAATATATTCTTTGAAATAAGAAAATGTATGCTTTGCAAAAATATCTTTTACATTATACGGAAGACATTAATGTAATTATTAAATTGTTTTACTAAGTTTTTTATTTTTTCACAGAAAACTGTAGATACCATTGGACCAATAACATGACAAAACTGCTGATAGAAGAAATAAGGCAATATACATCAGAATTAAACAAAAAAAATAGTATGCAGAAAAAAATATGGAAGGAAATAGCAAGTAACTTTAAGAAAAGAGGTTACAACGTAACTGACGAACAATGTTCTGTCAAATGAAAGAACTTGAAACAGAAATATAGGTCAGTGCGTAATGCTAATAATGAGACTGGCAATGCTAAAGTATCTTGGGAATACTTTGATGTAATAGACGAGTTTATGAATACTACACCTGAAGTAACACCTTTATCACTTGCTTTGAACACACGTGGATTTAGACTGCACAAAGAAAATGTATGTATAAGAGAAAACAGTGAATCCAACGATGAAAATACAATATCCAACACTACTTCTTCTACTTCTACTACTACTTCTTCTTCTACTACTTCTCATGGTACAATGCGCAAGGTCAGAAAACGTGCAAGAAAAGAAAATGAATTAGCATATTATGACAAACTTTATGAACAAAGAGAAAAGCATCATAGGGATAACATAAAAATGCAAAACAGATTTTTAGCGTTACTTCAAGATATTTACAACAATGATCAACAGTAAAATAAGAGAGTATATATTACTAATAATGAAGCTTGTTAAATTATTAACCTTTAAAGACAGTGTTATTCATTTTATAAACTTTCATTTTTTGGTTTACATTTGTGATACAAAAGTTTGCATATGTTTGTATATGTGCAATATTTATTATAATATTGATTAATATTTAATATATATGTAAAGGTTAATACTTTTAATATATAAGACAGTAATATAAAATATAATACAAGAATATATAGGGGAGACCGGGGCAAATCGATCAGGTTTTTTTCGGTGCCGATTTTTAACAACAAAATAAATACTTGTAGTTAAATGTGGTATACCATTGTAAAGAGTGAACCTTTAGCTATAAAATTTATATGGAAAATTTTTGTCTACGTCGCTTTGTTTAACCGGTATAGAGCAAAAACGACAACGGTGGAAAAATCGAAATCTCAAAAATGCCGGGGTAAAATCGTCACTCCATAAATACATAAGTCCGATTATGAAAACTGATAGGATACATTTTATTAATTATTTGGTAATAGAAAAATGTAAACATTTATTAATTAAAGTGTTAAAAAATTTCATTATTTTGTGTTTTTGTGTGTGTGTACGGATTCTATAACTCAAGAACTAATCAACCAAATATTAAAGAAAAATATACGAAATAGGGGTAGAAAAGACTGAAAAATATAATAAAATTATAAAATTTGCCAATATTATAAAAGTCCACGCTGGGTGCTTACTGACCGATTTGCCCCAAACACAAGTTTCAGGTTTCATCGCCCACGAAATATTAGACATGAACGATAATGAAAAAACTACACTGGATTCGTGTTCAGCATGCATTACTCTTTATAATCACGTACCTGGAGATTTGGAGAGCAAATATTATTGTAGATATTACACAATTTCCACGCGCAGAAAATTTCACTTTCACCTTCCGAAAACACGTTTGCCCTCGTAAAAATCATAACACGGCAGGTAATCTGCCGAAACTCCGTTGGTCACTTGGGTACCATAAGACGCGTTTACAATGTTAATAGCGAGTTCGCACAATATAGAGGTTCCGAGATATTTGATTTGACACTTTTACCCCGTTGACCGATTTGCCCCGGTCTCCCCTACCATGTTTTCGAGTATGTTTCATACTGTTATGGAATCTAAATGTTAGTATTCTTCTAACCTTCGAAAATTGTGTTATTTTTTAAATATGTAACAAATAATTTTTTTAATTTGACAAACAACGAAAATAAAGCTATATACACATATGTGCGTGTATATACATATGTATATTGTATATACATATGCACAAACAAACATACAGCTGTATTCTTTTTTTTACAATATTTCCACAATAATTTGAAACATACTAAAACAGTTTATTCTTATTATATTTTAGTAACATTAATATTGATAAAACGTGTATACTAATAGTATGACTGAATTACATGGAAGTGAAGAAATGTGTTCATAAAACCATAAATGTGTTTATTTTAGTTGATTTTATATGCGTGATATAAGATTTATTTTTTTTCATTATTAACATTGAAAGACTGATATGTTAATTTACGATATAATTTATGAAAAATGTGTTAATGAATGCAAAATGGCAATTTTTATTTATTTTAAATATGTATGTTTATTTTTTGTATGTGTGACCAAATATATTAAATATATTCTATTGAATACGTATTCTCTCGTTTTTATAAGTACCAAGTTATGCGTTATTATCAAATAATATCTTTACTGTTACCATTGTATTCAAAACATATATGTTGATACCATAGTTTTCTGTTGCATCTGATAGGCATACATGCACATATACATTTCTTTTAATTACATATCTGTTTACAGACATTATTGATACAGAAAATTATAATTTACAAAACGATTACAAAACTATCCAACCAAATGCTCACAGATGTATACTTGCAAACAACAATTGAAACAATTTGTTCAGTAGGTATATTTTGAGATTTTTACAGTTATATATAGTTTATTTGCATTACAAATGTTACTATTGACTTTTTACTGTACATATTGAACATTTTGATGTTACAGAGAAAGAAAAGTTCTACAAATTATCGTTAGTAATTACATATACGTTCATAATAGGCATAATTTTTTACTTTCATACATGAAAAAACGTTTATTTGCCATGTAAATATATACATCACATCACACAAAGTCATATATACGTATTACATATAAAATTAATATATTAACTGTGCAATACCATCTCTTTTTTCATTACCTTCTACAAAAACATTATTATGATTATTTTGATTATTATGATTATTTTCGTTTTCTCCATTGGCTCTAAAATGTTTTCAAATTGTTCATCTTCGTTATCGATACAAATATTGTGCAAAATACAACATGCTAATACTAGTAAAGGTATCATTTCAGTATTATACATGTATACATATCTTAATTTTCTAAAGCGTCCTTTCAACATCCCGAACGCCCTTTCTATCGTAATACGAGTTGATGATAATTTTGTATTATAATTGCGTTGTACATTGTTTAAATGACCATTGTCACGATATGGAATAAGCATATATCGTAATAGCGGGTACGCAGAGTCACCTAACAAATGTGTATTTTGTGGGAAATATCTTTCAACATCATGGTCAATCATTTGTTTGGTGTCACTTAAGCGCCACACTCGTGCATCATGGACACTGCCACATATTCCCGTAAAAACATTGATGAATTTCATTGTATGATCACAAATACCTTGTAGTATTATTGAATGAAAGCCTTTTCTGTTAATGTAACTATTTGGGTACTCAATAGGAGCACTAATGGGAATGTGGCAGCCGTCTATGACACCTACTACACCTGGGAAATTGCTCATAGCAGCAAATTGCTCTTGTATACGTAATAACTTGTAATGCTGTGGCCATTTTATGTAGTTTTCAGCGTGTTCTTGCAGTACGTAAGCCACATTAAATACACACTTCCATATAGTGTCTTTGCATAGCCCAAATCGATCTGCAACGGATCTAAAATAAAACATAATTAATGTTGCATTAATTCAATAATATTAAACATGACTGCAATCATCTATTATTTTTACTACACAGATACAAGGGTCTAAGGATAACAAAAAAATCTTTCCTGTACTTATATTTTATGCATTAGCTAACCTGTAAACTTCTTGATTGCCAAATATCCACAAAGCTATAGCAATTTGTTTGGCTGGTAGTATTTTAGGATAATTGTCTCTTTGCAATAAAAATGGTCCTATATGTTGTATCAACAGCTCAAAAGTTTCTCTTGTGACACGAAAATGCGATTTAAAATCTATGAGAAAAGAATATACATATAAGAATATTACAATATATATATTGTATGTACATATAAATAAGAATGAGTGTCTGTACTTCTTACCTGTTAAAGAATAGTTAAGAATGACATTTTCATAAAAGTGGCTAATTCTAATATGTTGCTCTCTTATACGACGTATTTGTAACACATTTTCGTTTTCTTCATTATTATTAAATATTATATTCCATAACACTAATAAGTCCATGTTAATTTGTGCTCTGCAAGAATACTAATAAAACTATTAGATTATATATACATGTAATCGTTAATCATGAATGATTGAAACAGAGTGAGGTTATAGTCTATTTGTTTGTTTAAAATATATCAGTAAAACATTAATACATCTATCGCTCAATATACATTTAAAGGAAAATGAAAGTTAATTATTATGAGAATAACAAAAAGTACATGCATACCTACTTTTCTATTTCTTCTTACAATTCTGCGATACGAGTAAAATTTTCGCTCTCTTATTCATGAGTTAACATGAGCTAATCCGATCGCTCCGTAGACATGGTTTACAAATCCGATTGGTCTAGGGAACTTTTTCCCTAGTCGGTTGGTATGATTGCTATTAATCCGATTGCAAATCCGATTGCTAAACGTAAACACCCCTAGTATCGTTAGACGATCGTCAGCTGTCAGGATTTTATTGCAAGCCAAACAGTGACCTTCTGAGTAAATATCTGAAAGAAGCTCCGATTGTTGCTTGCCCAATTTCTCAGCTCGAATCCGCCCCTCCTCAGGAGCTCATAAACCTGATTCCAAACCTGACGCAGCAGAGGCATATCCTCAGCTCCGAACAGAACATATCGACGTAAATGTCATCTGTTAATACAGGGACCGCGAGGGGGAATGATTTCCCTTCGTCGCTGACTTGATCCTTAACGCGGAGCGCCTGAAATGGCGCTGACGCGGTACCGTATGTGACCGTGAGTAACTGATACTTTCACGTATTCAAATCTTCGTCGATCCATAGGATTTGCTGATAGTTTCGATCGCGAGGGTCGACAAAGATTTGACGATACATTTTTGCTACGTCCGCCGTATAAACGTACTTGTGTTGCCGCCATCGCAACAAAACTGACGATAAATTCGTTTGCAGTTTCGGACCGGTAAGGAGATGGGAGTTTAAAGAGGTGCCGTTAGTCGTATGACTCGAAGCGTCAAAAACGACTCTTAATCGAGTGGTGGAGCTAGTTTCTCGAATTACCGGGTGATGCGGTATGTATACTACTTGCGACTGCGGGACGTCTGCGGGGGGCACTTCCTTCATGTGCTCGAGTCTTTCGTATTCCGCGAGAAAGTCGGAATACTCGCGTTTTATTTCCGGCTGTCTCAAGCCGACGAATTAACGACCTGAGTCGTCGTTCCGCGATATCACGAGACTGCCCGATATCAATCGGTGGACCATCTCGAAAGGGAAGTCGCACTGTATAGCGCCCATCAGTGGTGCGCGAATGAGTCGCTTGAAAGTGCTCCTTGCATCTTCTGTCGTCGGGAGGCAAGTGAGACGGGAAAGAAATCTCTTCGACTTCCCAGAATTTCCGTACCTCTTCATCGAGCGTAGGGAGAGCGACAACGGAGTGGAGATTGTGCGGAGAATAGTGAGGCGTGGAGGTAGCTCCCGAGAGCACCCAACCGAAATGAGTTTGAATCACGCCTGGCTGACCCACTGGTCCGTGCTTCGCGTTAACTAGAATTCTATCATATAAATCCGACCCAATAATGAGATCGATTGGAGACGCGCCCGTTGGATCGTCGTCGGCGAGTTTTAAGTTTGAGACATGCTTCCACTCAACCGTAGACGGAGCGTTTCTGGGAGCGTATCTGGTCAGCGATTTTAATATGTACGCGACTGTCGTAAACGTCGGATTCAAACTATTACGTGGGTGACGTGGGGAGATGTGAACTCGAGCTGCTGATCGAGAGATGCCCGTATCAGCGCAGCTGAGGCCTGACGTCGACGTGTAAGCTCGTATACGCTCTAAACGTAAAATTTGAGCAGTTCTCTCCGTAAGGAAAGTCAGCTCCGGCCCACCATCCAGCAAGGCTCTGACGACTAGTGCGCGTCCGTTCGGAGAACGCACGGTAACTTTCGCAGTCGAAAGCAGCACCGGGATTGGCATGGCGGCCGTTGAGATTAACGATAATGCGGCGACGCTTGAAACCTCGGTGGTTTCTTCCTGCACCTCGGTTGCAACGGTGGCTACGGTGGCCGGTGACGGTACAGTTATATCGACGTGGATCATTGTGTGATGTTTCTGCTGGCATCTCTGGCACGAAAATCTACTATTACATGCGTTGACTGAGTGCCCTCAAACAATTAAAACAGCGTTGCGACTGTTTTACAAATTCCCGTCGCTGAGCCGGGGTTTTGGATGCGAACTGAGGGCATTTAATAGAGCGTGAGATTGATCGCACAATGAGCACAGCGAGTTTGCAATCGCAGAGGCGGTTGCACTCGTGACTTTCGAGCCACGATTGAGATTGATCGTATCATGCGGATTGAGCTCTTCGAGAGCGAGAGCGCGGGAGGACAAAAAACGGTCGAGATCCGCGTATGCCGGCGGTCTATTGCTTTCACCGATTTTCAGCTTCCACGCTCGACGCGTGGCGGGATCAAGTTTTTGCTTGACAAAATAGACTAACATGTCATTCATGATATCTTCAGGAGTTCGGTCAAGATTCATTAACGCTGACACCGATTGCTCCGCCTTATCGCGTAACCCATGGAGTTCAGAAGCTGATTCGCGACTTATGATCAGGAGGTTATACAGCGCGGCTATGTGAATCTCGACTCAACGTCTTCTATTTTCGTATCGCGCCTTTAAAGCTCGCCAGGCGAGTGCAAAATTATCGGCGGTAACTTTAATACGCGCGATGACTTGACTAGCGTCTCCGGTTAGGCTCGCGACAAGAAAATGCATGCGAGTAAATTCGGACAGGTCTCTATTGTCGATAATCAAAGCCTGAAAACGATCGCGAAAGGTTTCCCATTTGTCGGGTTTACCGGAGAACGGCGGTAATTTAATCGGAGGGAGGTGGCGTAGCAAGAACGATGACGTTTCGGGGTGCGCGAGGGTCGAGTTCATCGTTCTGCTTGGACTCACGAACGGCTCCAATTTCTCCAGGCAATCGGCCATGTAGTAGAGCGCTTCCTGGTAGAGGCAGTCATGGTCGCTTAGCTGGTGTTCCCGAAAGTAAGCGAGAATATCCCTTTGCTCTGCAGGGCACAATTGTAGCAGCACGGCGTGACATTCAAGACACTGCGCCCAGGTTTCCTTAAGTGAAGTTATGCGTGCCCGTATTGACGCGGGTGTGTATTTCGCTCTGCCCGTTTTCTTGAAATTGATGAGCGCACGAGACACAGCGTAGAAGTTTGTTGCTTAGCGAGCGCGGCGTCCATCGTGATGGGACGGTAGCGAACACGCCGCGACACTCCACTAATTGTCACAGTGTATGAGCCCGATGCTCTTTGTCAGCATCGAAGCTGACTCGTATGCAGCTAACTGTCAATGTGCTTATATCGCCGTCGATTGGTACGATCCCCCATCCGGCTCGAAGGACCAGAAATGTTTCAACTCAAAGGACCAAAAAATGATCCGGCTGGGAGGACCGGAACATGTTTCAATGCGGGCGGTGTAGGGAGGTTCGCGCTCCGTTTAGGTGCGCGGAAGGATCGCAGGATCGCGGACGGGTAGTTCAAAGTCACTATAGGCCGTGTTGTTTGTATCGAGAAAAAGTAAGTCTTTATTTGCCGAGGTATCACAAGCACTACTGTCACGTGAACACCACACCGCCGGCACTCGTTAGGATTCGAATGTCCGGGTCGAACGGTGACACGGCGAATTTACACCGAGATGGCCGATAACGGCGCACGGCGCACGAGGCGCTTACAGAAACGATCGCGGAATGTCTTGCACGCGGGAGAATGGCCGAACGCGGCACTTAACTCGCACAGCGCTGCACTTATTTCTCGCGAGGGATGACGGCCGAGCACGGCGCGAATCACTCGCAACTCGCGAGAATACGGCCGAACACGGCGCTTGCACTTTACTGCGAATGCACTTACTGTGCACTTCGAAACGCGATGTCCGTTGCGGGACAATTAAGCAGTCGAATCGACACGGCGAACCACGATGTCCTGCGTCATTAAGAGATCAGATATCTTGCCATGAAACGCGGGATGGCGGGGCTAAAGACGGACATCTTGTCGCGACGCGAGCGGAAAATCTTGTCGCGGTACGAGCAAGGATCTCGTGTCGACGCGAGCGGAAATCTTGTCGCGGTACGAGCGGAGATCTTGTCGACGCGAGCGGAGATCTTGACGCGGCACGAGCGGAGATCTTGACGCAGCACGAGCGGAGATCTTGACGCGTCGCCCGCCACCCAGTTCGATGATCTGATAGATCTTTCTAGAAAGATTCAACGCAGGAGGATTCGCCCAATCCGGAACAACCATCTTAACTTTAATTTATTCACATTAAGACTCTGCTTTTGCAAAGAATTTTCACCTCGTTTGACATGATTTGTTATTTTTACCAACTTAACACAGGTATTTTATTATTTATTATATATTTATTGCAAGTGATTTATATCGATGATTGTACTCTGTAATTGTTTGTAGCCTGTCACTTGAGAAGGGCCTAAATCCCAGGCCGAAACGTCGTGAGACAATAAAGTGTGGCCAGTAGGGTCACATTAAAACCTAATTTTCTTTGTCTTTTGTTAAATGCCGTTGAATATTTTTATCTATTCTTCCGAAGCATCGAATACAGGTAAAATATTTATAAATGGATATTAACAAAGTGTATTCTATATTACAGCTAACCCAATGAGAAACGACACATCGAAACGACGTCGATTCGATATCGATTCATCGAGATCTCATCGATGCGGTTCTGTCAAGTTGTTGAACATCAATAATTTCAAACATTTCGAGATTATTTTTCACCCAGGTAGTGTATATTTTAAGGGTTAATTTTGAAAAATTACAAATGTAAAAATTAATATTATTTTTCGATTTTTTTTGATTATTCTATGTATAAAAGTATTAAGGTAAAGTCATCGAAAAGTGAACACTTTACAAGATATTTCATATTTTATATTAAAAATATCATGACAAAATTTGAAATATCTCAGTAAATTCTTAACAAAAGAGAACTTTATTATAGTGTTTTAAAAACGTCGTGACAAGGGCTACAAGAATATACAATAAAAATAGGGGCCTCTATATAAAATATTTAGATCAAAAGCATCTTAAATTTTTTAAATAAAACACAATTGGGGGTTAAATAAAAAATAGTTTTTATTGCATATTCTTGTAGCCCTTGTCGAGACGTTTTCAAAACACTATAATGAAACTCTTTCATTAAGAATTTTCTGAGATATTTTTTTGTTATTACATTTTTAATATAAAATATGATATACATTTCGTAAAGTATTTACATTTCGATGACTTTACCTTAATACATTTATACGTAGAATAATGAAAGGAATCGAATGATGTAAAAAGAACGGACAAATTAATTTTAAAAAATTTGATTGCATTTTGTGGACAAACTTAACCCTTAAAATACACCCTGGGTCAAAATGACTCATTAAAAAATTTTGTCGCATTATCTACTATTGAAACGATGAAATCGGGACCTGTCGCGCCATATCTTGGTAGTTTTAAATGGCGGTACAGTCGCTGTGAGTCCGCAGGCGTCCGTCTGCGTCTGGCTGCCGTGCGCGACGAACGTTCCGAAAATCACGGGTCATTTTGACCCAGTGTGTAGTTTATGCATATTGGGGGTGATTTTTTGTGATTTTTTGTGATTTTTTTGTGAGTTTTTTTGAGCTTCTTTTGAACAATTGAAGTGTAAGTAAACGTTTGAATATGCTCTGAAATTTTTTAAATTAGTTGTTCATCAACAATAACACTAAATTATACATAGATGTCGTAATTACCACAAACGGGGAATCAATTCTTTTTGGCTGAAATTGAAAGGAGGCATTCTTGCAACACTCAAAATGAATGTGAGTGTTTCTGAAGGGTTATTAATAAAGCTTTTTGGTTCAAAACTTTTGTTGCGGAATTTGACGCATCGCTGCGATTCCGTGAATCGTGCTCGCGACAAATGTATGCCGTCAAAATCGAAAAACGGATCGATGGCGCCATCCGCACGTCGGAGCCCGCACCGCGAATTACTCCGACCGCCCTAACACCTGATGTCCCCGCGGAGCACTCATGTTCCCTAATTCCTGCCACGCACTAACTCACGATTGGTCGAAAGGATCGAAAGATCGAGAAAACGAACGTTCGCTCCCGTTGCGAAAGCGCGGATCCTCAGATCGACCACAACCGCCTTACTCGAAACATTACGAAGGGGTGTGTGCAAATTCTCAGTGAAACCTTGTATCCTTCACGATTCGGTGAAGCGCAATTCCGTACAGTGAATGCGGAATCAAATTGTCACGTCGGAATTAGACACGTTGCGACGGCAGTGCTCCGCGTAGACATTCTCGTGCTCCGCGTGGACATTCTCGTGCTCCGCGTGGATACTTGCTCCGCGTGGACATATCGATTGTTCGGCGTGAACGAGGCCAGGAGCAACTCCGCTTTACGGACTCCTTGTGCCTAATATACCTCGCCGTTTGAAAGGCGTTAATGACCGTTTTTGTTATCTCAAAACGCGGTCACGTCCACGCTTGTGACCAATGCTATTGTTGTGAAAAGAGTTTCACGGTGTATTGTGAGCAACTGTATCATACGATTACTTATATATTAAATATCGTATGAATAATACGAACACGAGTGACAGTATTTATTGTTCTCCCGATGCACTCCGTATCCCTGTCGGGATAGTTCCCGCATAAACAGAAACAACCTTATAAACAAAAAATTGCTACTTTTTACGAAATATTCAATAACTAAATTTTAAGGTGTACAACTTTGCTTCCGCCGTTTTTCCCAAAATTTCAGGCTTTATTGTTAGAAAGTGATTACATATTTATGAATCAAAGTACTGTCCGTCGCTAGCCACTACTTTTCCCATCTTTCTGGCAATTTTTGGATACCATCTCGAAAAAACGATGCGTCTTTTGAGGCGATCCACAAATCGATCCATTTTTTGACTTCTTCATAAGAGCGGAAATGCTGATTAGCCAGGCCGTGTGCCATCGATCGAAACAAATGGTAGTCGAAAGGAGCAACGTCTGGAGAGTACGGCGGGTGGGGTAAGACCTCCCATTTCAGCGTTTCCAAGTATGTCTAGACCGGTCTTGCGACATGTGGCCGAGCATTGTCATGCTGGAGGATAACTTTGTCGTCTTTCTTTGTCTCTCTTGGTACTGTGGCCGTTTCTCCTTCAATGCTTGGCTCAAACGCATCAATTGCGTTCGATACCGATCCCCTGTGATGGTTTCACTCGGTTTCAACAGCTCATAATATACCACACCAAGCTGGTCCCACCAAATACAGAGCATAACCTTGGCGCCGTGAATATTCGGTCTGGCCGTCGACGTGGAGGCATGTCCGGGCATTATCCATGATTTTCTGCACTTGGGATTATCGTAGTGGACCCATTTTTCGTCGCCGGTCACAATGCGATGTAGAAACCCCTTTCGATTCTGTCTTTGAAGCAGCTGTTCACAAGCAAAGAAACGCCGTTCAACATCTCTTGGCTTCACCTCGTACGGAACCCAATTTCATTGCTTCTGAATCATTCCCATGGCTTTGAGGCGTTTCGAAATGGCTTGTTGAGTCACTCCCAATGATTCTGCCAATTCTTCTTGCGTTTGGCACGAGTCTTCATCAAGTAATGCCTCCAATTCGGAATCTTCGAAATTTTCTCTCTTCCACCGCCATGCCGGTCCTCGACGTCAAAATCACCGCTCTTGAAGCGTTGAAACCACTCACGACACGTTCTTTCACTAAGAGCAGCCTCACCGTAAGTACTTGAGAGCATTCGATGAGCCTCAGCCGCAGTTTTATTCAAATGGAAGCAGAAAATCAAAACTTCCCGCAAATGACGAGAATTTGGCTCGAAAACTGACATCTTCGATCGAGAATAAATTTATAATGCAAACACAAATTCACTAATGTGGTGCTGTCGTTATGTTGACAGATGTCCAAGCTTACTGTGTGACATTTTAGATCTACCTATTTCGACCAGCACTTACCGCTGCAGCCATCTATCGAAAAACGGCGGAAGCAAAGTTGTACACCTAATATTTTTACGTGAAAATTGAACTGCAATGCTATACTATACTATATTATTACTATACTAAGTAGGTAGACTAGCCCGGTTCGGAGCCATGGGGCAATGAGGGGGGGTGAGGGGCGGGGGGGTAACCGAGGGCTAAGGGGATTGTTTTATAGGCGGCGTCTTATATTACAAAGGAGGGTGAGGGGTGTTGACGTGACGCGGGGGAGGGGTGCCGCGTTAGGGCCGCGTAGGGTCCGCGGGGGAGAGGGGTGCCGCGTAGGGTCCGCGTGGGGGAGGGGTGCCGCGTTAGGGCCGCGTAGGGTCCGCGGGGGAGAGGGGGTGCCGCGTTAGGGCCGCGGGGAGAGGTGTACCGCGTTAGGGGTAGGTCCCGCCGCCGCCGCCGCCGCCGCCGCCGCCGCCGCCGCCGCCGCCGCCGCCGCCGCCGCCGCCGCCGCCCGACCCGCTCGCGCCGCCCGCGCCGCCGCCCGCCCGCGCCGCCGCTCTCTCAACTCGCCCGCCCCGCCCGCCAGCGTCGCCGTTCGCGCTCCCGCTCGCGTATCTTTTTTGCTATCACACTATCAAAGCAGTAAAGATACTTATTTTTAACGTAAGGCATAGATAGATAAATAAAAGTGAAGACACTTACTAAATTAGGATCGACGTACAACCCTCCGGTCGGTGGTGACATCCAGGGTCACTTCAAATATTACCATGGGGTACACCTGAGGCACCTCGTACCGGGGAGGGGGTGTCGAAGAAATAACGGTCTCCTCATACCGCGGCGGTGGCGATCGCGGTCGTTCCATTGCGGAAAGATTTGCACCCCTTCGCGCAGCACGCGACCAATACGTGCGCATGCATGAGTCACACGTCGACGGCACAAAAATACAAGTTACACGCCTGACACCTCATTCTCGCACTTTTAATAGAAATTCGGCAGATTTGCACATGTATGAGGTGCCATTTGACAATAATCCTGCAAAAAATTAATCATACAGAATATAATAGCTTAGATTTGCCATGGCAAATCAAAGCTATTTTATTCTTAATGATTCATTTTTTGCACCTTGTAACAATCCGCTATCACACACTCCTCGGCTTAAATTCCACACAAAAACTATTTAAAAAAACTGACACAGCGAACGACGTTATTATTCCGGCGAGCGACTGTTGCAGACTGAGGCGTAACTGCTGCAAGAAACCCGCTAGAACGCTCGCTCTGTAAACACGAGACACCATAACCGAATGGCGCCGTGATTCTTTCTACGAAGAGTCAAATATCGTAGTTTAGGACGGGCATATCGGTTCATCTTTCACGCTCGTAAACAAATCGCGTCTCGCACTACAGAAGCGAGCGCCGATGTTCAGGCGAACGTTGCGTATATCGCTCGAGTGGAAAATAAAGTCGTACGTCGTGACCTGAAGAAAGACTTTATTTTTCTTTTACATATATATATTCATGCGAAGTGGATGAGAAAGGAGGTATAAAATAAAACATTGTAACGTACATATATGTTATACATTTATTCATCTAGATCTACTTCATCAATTTCTCTTGTGCAGCATACATAATTGCATCCATAGCATACGCTATGAGTTCACAATCTACAATTGACGTTATATCGTGATGGTTATGGCTGTGCAAGAAACGCACGGCGTCGTATTTTTCAGTAATATGATATGTTCGTAGAAGACTTCCCAACTCTCTGAGGCTCTTATTTACCTCTCTCGCATACTCATGTAGCTGGGAGCATACCAACTCGACGCATTTTTC